>PJEM01020501.1:0-13375 GCA_004023845.1 Helogale parvula
ATCAAGCTAAGGGTGGGGAGGGAAGAATGATCATCAAGCCAGACAACCAGCAGCAGAGGACTAATAAGGTACACACCCTACTGTTCTGGACTGTCAGGTTATGAGGGGGTTACATATGAGAGCGACATAGTGGTCATAGGACATGGCTGCCAGGAGAAACAATTCTGTTGCTCCAAAGAGAATAGCAAAAAATATTTGAATTGCACAAGCAATGTAGGTAATGGTATTGTCTCCAGTTGATATACCGTACACAAATCTAGGAAAACAGGCAGTGGAAAAAGAGACTTCTAAGAAGGAAAAATTTCTGAGAAAAAAGTACATAGGAGTTTTAAGTTGGGAGTCCACCCACGTGAGGATGATAACTGTCAGTTCCCTGTTACACTCAAGGGATAGGTGAGAAATAGAAAGATAAAAAGCAGAATTTGCAGGTGTGGGTCATCTGTCAGTCCCAGTAGGTTAAAAATTGTTATTGCTGTGTAGTTTCTCATTGCTGACTTTGGAAATCTACCAGTCACATGTGAACATAAAAAAGACTTTATGAAAAGGTCCATATTTGAATTCTGAAGCAAAAGACTTAATATAAAAGCCAAGGACACCAGTCCACATTTATTTTCTCATTTCATGTCATAATCAGTATTACCACTATTCCAGTAATCTTCCTGAATATTCCATGGGTCAGAAGTAAAGATTATTCCTTCAGAGTTCATATTACTATAAAACAATCCAATATTTCCTCAGATCAATTTTTTGCCCCCACAAAATTTACAATGTACTTGTTGATTGTAATCCGTTACATGTGTTGGATATACAAATAAGTTAGAGGTAAAAAAGTTGATGTTACTTAATGTGTACTTAAAAGTTCTTTATTAAGACAGACTTTGGATACATGTCATATCCAGATAACAAGAACATGAATTCTATTCAGTTATTATCAAAGGATTGTTTTATGGGTAAGATGCATTTTTCACCTTGAACACAAACAACAATGACAATAAACAAAACACTGGATCCTGAGATTTTCCTTTGTCTCTTGATTCTTCTCCGCTTGTACTCCTAAATCTTTTTTTTTTTTAAGTTTATTCATTTATTTTGAGAAAGACTGCTACAGCCAAATTGGGGAGAGGCAGAGAGAGAGGGAAAGAGAGAGAATCCAAAGCAGGCTCTGAACTGACAGCAGGGCTTGAACTCATGAACTGTGAGATCCTGACCTAAGTGGAAATCAAGCGTTGGTCCTTTAACTCACTGAGCCACCTAGGCGCCTCTTTAACAAGCTTTTTAAGTCTTTTGAAAAGATACCTGCTAGGGACCAGCCCACGCACCAGAGTCTAAGGGTCTCTGAGTAGGGGGTTGGTGTCGGCGAAATATCTATAAGAAAGAACACAGACAACATGAATGGTGGAAGAGACCACACTTTACTGTGAAACTTGGTGTCTTATATACCACAGGTGATTACATCATTTTTCTAATGATTACACTGTTTGTTACTTCCAGAAAAAAAATTGTTATTTCCATGGTAGCGAAAACAGAAAATCAAAATAGAAACGAGGTACAATACAGAAGATCAAAAAACATAATTTATCACTAAAAATACATCAGCAGGAGTCTTATTTTGCATACATAGTGTAATATTAACTGAAACTTATGACAAGCCCATTTTTCTTTAAAGGTTTAAACAATAGTCTGTGAGTAAAGTGCCTCTAACTAGAGGGGGGGGAGGTTTCAATCAGAAAATCTGCCCATATGCTGAAACCACAAATACCAAGTGGCATGAATAATAGGAAAACTAACCCCAGTCTCTGATCCACTTAGGTCAAGCAGTCAAGCGCACACATTTTCAAGCAGGGGAAGCAGGGTCCCAAAGGCCGCACAGCACTGCACCCCAGTCTCCCAGGACCTTTGTTCTTTCGTCCTGATCCTCAAATGGGGGGAGGGCCAACCTTTACCAGGGTAGCGCCTTCCTAGACAGGGCTAGGGACTTTGCGATTACATATGCTCCCCCCGGAGGCTTTGCCATCACAGTGGAATCACCACCTCAGGCTTTTTGGCTGGAGGGGCCCCAACAGATACCATTACCTCCGCCTTCTCATCTTACTCCTCTTTCCTTTAGGCTTTAAGGCTCTGCAACCTGACTTTCATGTCCAGCCCTCCACTGCTCTTTCTAACATCCACAAGAGCGTTATTATTGTTGAAACCAATGGCATATTTTTTGGTGGCTATTTTGTCTGGCACAAATATATTTTTAAATTAAGGTTTAGTCATTCTTCTGATGGATTCCATTCCATCCTGATTTTCTTTCAAATTCTATAGCTCTCTGTTTAGTGTCCTATAGTCTCTTCATTTTTGATTTTTCTATAAAGTATTGCTGTGCCTAACTATTTTATCTTCAGACCTTTCTTTTCTTGTTTTCTCTTTGTTCTTCTTACTCCATGTTCTCCAAGGGGATTTCACTTAGTGCAATTGATTTTATTGCCATTTATATGATGACTTCCAAAGGCCAGAACTTTTCTAAATGAAAAAAAAATTTCTAAGTGTGCATCACTAGTTGTATGCTCTGCAGACGCTTTACATACCATGTACTGAAAGTGAATTCATGCTCCTTCTCCAAGACTTCTCTTCTGTTGTTAACTATTTACTGATAAATATTAATCTCTGTCTGTGGCCTGCAAAGGTCCTCATGGACAGGACCTTCCTTATTTTCCTCACCTCATCATTTACAAAGTCCTTACCTTTGTTTCTCATAACTTAAGTTCCACAAGCATTGACTACTTGTATCCATAAATTTCACATGCTGTCCTCTCTGTAAGGTTTATAGTTTGACTAATGCCAATTGACCCTTCAGGATTCTCCGTAGGTATCAGTTTTCTAAGGAAATCTTCAATTACCCTCCTAGCGAATGGGAGGTGATGATCCCATGTTATTGACAAGCACTTGTTGCTTACTCTCTCTTAGAATAGACCGCATGGTATACTTTGGAATACTTATATTTCTTCTCTATGCTTCTCTAAACTTTTCCAAAATAGAGGTTATATTTTTATATATCCTTTTATTCCCTTATTTCTGGCAAATGTATGTTGATACGTAAATGTGATCTGAAGAAACAAGTAAGAGTTGTCTACATACTGAGACTAGTTATATTCTTAAAAGATTTTTTCTTAATGAGTATTTATTTCTGAGAGAGAAAGAGAGAGAGCAAGCGAACACAAGCGGGGAAGGGGCAGAGAGAGAGGGAGACAACCGAATCCAAAGAGGCTTCAGTCTGAGCTGTTAGCACAGTTCCACATGCAAGGATTACTCTCACAATCATGAGATCATGACCTGAGCTGACGTTGACTGCTTAACTGCCTGAGCCACCAGCCGCGCTCCATAAGCTATATTCATGGATGCCTATTCTGGTCAGCATTCTTATTTTTCATATCTATTTCAAATTGCACTGTCATTTTGAGTACACTCTTACACAGAAATCCAAAGTCTAAACCTTGTAAAGCCTTCCTTTCCAGACTTTTTCCAGCTTCGGAGCTAGTTTCTACTTTAATATTTAATTCTCCACCTACTGCTATTGATTGCTTCTGGGTTTGTTTCTAGTAATCTTCTTCCGGTACCTCTTGCTTGTTGGGTACTTAGATTTTTTTTCCATTGTCCAGAATTTGTTGCCCGTACAGTATTTCTTAGAGACCACAGTGGTTTTGTTTTTTGCTTTCTTTTCCTCTTTAAAGCTGAAACCACCTATTGTGTGTCTGAAGATTCATTCCTCTCCTAAGAGAAGCTGGACCATGGTCCCTACTTGGCCATCCAGCCTCAATCCTCTCCCTCTGATGAGAAGTGTTAACACTTTTAATGAAGGAATTATTTTGCATAGTCTTCATTAAAGTAAGTAGTAATTCACATAGATACTATAGATGGAGATATTCCAGGAGTTCAAGAATAGTCATTGGATCGTTTGGGTCACCAACAAACTCTAAGAATGAAGAATTTGTTCTTTCTCTGCTATATGCCTTGTTATTGCAGAAACTGAGTCTGACACGTTGCATACATTCATAATTTTAAGTGAATGGTTTAATATACCTCATATATAATTTTAACTCATTTTTCTTTCAATTTTTTAAAAAGTAGAGAAAATTTCAGGCAATAATGATAGCCAGAAGGCTCAGACTGCAACATCATTTATAGAATTGCCACAAAATCCTGTGATTGTATCCAAGATAGAAGCTATTTCTTCATTTAAGCAATTTACTTCCCCATCTATATCCTAAAGCCCATTTCTCTGGTACTGACTCTCTTATAACCTGAAGTTAATTGTCTTTTAATAGTCACAGTATGAGCAATATGAATTCCATATTCTTATATGCATATTAGAAAATTCATTTAGCTGTTCACGTGTTTTTGATTTTTTTTTTTTGTTCTTGTGCTTTCTAGAAGTGATTTCAGTGAGCAATATTCTTTGAGAAACAAATGCTTAAGTATAGACACAAATCAGTAAACTGAGTTTGTGTAAGGGAAAAATGATGTCATCCTATTTCTGTGCCTTGAAACTGGCATGGAGCCTCTACAACTGTTTCATTCAACTTTTCCTTGCCTTACCAGTACTCCTTTTCTCTCTATCTCCTTTTCCATCCATCAATCTAAAGTAGCACGGTGTTTAAATATTTATTGGCACAAACCCTCAAGGTATAAAATATACTAGTGTAGTAGCAGTGAACTGCTCTCTTTTGCAGTGATTCTTATTTGGGAGCCAAATATAGTCTAGTTAGTCTATGACCCTAGGATGTGTCATCATGACTGAGATTCTTTGGGTAACAGAAATCTCGGGAGTTTGGAATCAGTCACCGTCAAAAAGGTTACTCAAATAAATCATATCCATAACACTCTCCATAATCCTATCCAGATAAATAACAAGTGTCATAATTATTAAAAAGCTGTGGCATATATATACTGCAAAGTAGCTTCTGCTCCATTCCCATGGCCACTGATCTCAGCCCTTGAGACCAGACTATGGGTGAATCACAACTATAGTTATTCGAGAAACAATATCACATTTACTCAAATAAATTATATCCATAACACTCTCCATAATCCTATCCAGATAAATAACAAGTGTCATAATTATTAAAAAGCTGTGGCATATATATACTGCAAAATAGCTTCTGCTCCATTCCCATGGCCACTGATCTCAACCCCTGAGACCAGACTATGGGTGAATCACAGCTATAGTTATTCGAGAAACAATATCACATTTAGAGAGAATAAAATGCTAATTCTGAGTATCTTAAGACAAAATATACCAATGTATTTGACCTGCATTTGGGTATTTAATTTTTTTTTTTACAAATTCTAACTTGATCTTTTATCATACTTTAAATTTAACCGGCTTTTGTTGTCTTTTCCTTTTTTAGAAACACATCACTTTTAATGCTCTTTTCCATTTCATTGTTTAAGTAAGGGTGAATATATTTTCGTTTGTAGAAGATAATAATCCTCTCATCTTCCTAACTTATTTGGTCTTATTCTCTCAGAAATCTTTTCCCACAAGCAGGGTTAACAACATTATGGCAAATGTGATGTTTGCAGCATAACCTTTGCTCTCCCTTCACAACCACCTAAACTCCCAACTCTCTCTGATTTGCTTGACTTCCCAAGGTGTACTGGGCTGTGCAGGTGATTGTGAGCGTGTACTAGTGTAAGCCCTGACGGTTGGCTTTTTCTTTTGTAATGCAGGTGCCTATCCAATAAACACATTTTCAGCCATAGGACTGAATAAAGATGCACCCCGCCACGCCACATCACTTCTTTTTTTTTTTTCTTCTGGAACTTTGAATTCCTGCTCTTATGTTTTTAAATTCTCCAACAAAGAGGGAACTTAAGACTGGCACAGAATAGGTGTAGAAGACTGCAAGCTGCAATTCTCTTAGACTCAGTTCCTAAATAAAGATGCTACTCTAGATGATAAATTAGAGCACATGCTTGTAATTCTATGTTAGGACTTGCTTCCACTCAGCTACTGGAAAATCTGAGACAAACTATTTTAATGAGCCTATTCCAACCAGTATTTCCCCTTTGCCACCATCAGAGTTAGGCTCTGTATCATAAAGCTCACTTAATTTATACAACAATTCCCACTATAATTATATATGTATGTTTTATCTTCTTCCAGAAATACCTTCATTTAACTGGGTTATTTGTTAGGTGTAAGTCTGAATTAGAATCACCAGGGAGGCTTTTACAATATAGAGTCCTGAACTCAGAGAGACCTAAAAAATTTTAGGCAGGTTGTGATGGATGGGGGTTGGGTGTCAGGGGAGAAATTAAAAATTAGAATATAATCATTATGGTGATCAACAGTTTCATATGCATGTTGATGTTTGAGCTCCACCCAGACAATTAAGGAAGTTTGTTGCCCAACCTCATCACTTATATCTTATCTTCCTTCCAATTGGTGCCATCCCTTCTACCATATATAGTCACCATATTTATGTATTTACATTACCTACATTTCCTTCCAATTGGTGCCATCCCTTCTACCATATATAGTCACCATATATCTACATCTTCCTTCCAATTGGTGCTGTCCCTTATACCATATATAGCCACCATATTTATACATTTACATTATAATTTGATATATACATAAAGGATTGCCGGGAGCCGCACCAGCTTGCTGGATGACATGGTCACAGTAAGGAAATGGCAGACATTGCACGGCTCCTGTCATGAGAGGTGGAAATGGTATCCCCTTCTGCTACTAATGCCTATGTGAAATTAAGCCTGTTGCTAATGATTGGGCCTTACAATGTTCCAAATCAGACCATATTCCCCACACAGTTACCCCATAAGAAAAGGCATATTCCTGTCCCTGCATAAGGGATTTTAGATCAAAGTGCTGGAGATGTTTGCTAAAAGGCTCTTCTAATGAGCTTGCAGACCAAAACATAAGGAGGGCTAGGAATACAAGAGTTACAATTCACTCTGGCCTGGAGGAAAAGAGCCTAACTTAGAGATAAGAAACAGACAAGGACCGAACATCAGTTGCTGCATATATTTTTCATATTGAAGTCCAAATACCCTCCCTTGTACTGACTTCAGCTCTGAGGATGGATAAGAAACTAGAAACTCAGGTGCAAGGTCAACACACAGGGCCCCCCTTATGCTTACATCAAGGAAAGGGCTTTCTCTAGCAACCTGTTAACAAGCATTCTTTCTCTTGTGGCTTATGAGCTAGATAAAATAACTCCCTGCCTATCGTTATACAATTTAACCTATTTTTAGTTTTAGCATTACTAACTTAAATAATATGTATATTATCCTGGTTTTTTATTAAAAACAGCTTGTTATTCTCTTAATTGCAAAATTTACATTACTGTAAGTGCATTACATGATTTAGTTATAACATGTTAATTAAAAACAAAGTCATAATTATTGGCCAAAACCCAACCCATACAAAATAAGATAGGTTTGTTGCTTTTTTAACCTTGGGGACTGATGCCAGGAATAAATTGGAATGGTTCTACAAAAGTTCTTCTGTAAAATTTGTCTCTGTACACCTTTGATGATTAAAACACCTTATCACTAAGAGTTAAAAACTGTAAACAATTTCTATTTTCTGATGTCATGTTATTGCTTAACCAATAAAAAATGACACCGAAGCAGACATATGACATTTGTCTTTCTCTGACTAATTTCACTTAGCATAAAACACTCTAGTTCTATCCATGGTGTTGTGATGGCAAGATTTCATTCTTTTTGATTGCCAAGTAATACTCCATTGTGTGTGTGTGGGGGGGGGGGTTCTCTATTCTGTTCCATTGATCTGAGTGTCTGTTTTTGTGCTAGTGCCATACTGTCTTGATGATTAAAGCTTTGAAATACATCTTTTTTAAAATTTGTAAATGTTCATTTATATTTGAGAGAGAGTGACAGAGACAGAGACAGAGACAGAGAGAGAGAGACAGAGAGACAGAGAGAGAAAACGAATGAGTGGGGGAGGGGCAGAGAGAGAGGAGACACAGAATCTGATTAAGGGTCCAGGCTCTGACTGTAAGCACAGAGCCCGACATGAGTCTCAGACTCATGAATCACGAGATCATGACATGAACCAAGGTTGGATGCTTAACTGACTGAGCCACCCAGGTGCCCCTGTAATACATCTTTAAATCTGGAATTGTGATACTTCCAGCTTTCAGGATTGCTTTGGCAATTTGATATCTTTTCTAGTTCCACACAAATTGGAGGATTGTTTATTCTAGCTCTTTGAAGAATGCTGTGTTATTTGGATAGGAATTGAATTGATTAAGTAGATTGCTTTGGGTAGTGTTGACATTTTAACCATAGTTGCTCTTCCAATCCACGAGCGTGAATTTTCCCATTTTTTGGTGTGTCTTCGATTTCTTCCAAAAGCTTTCTATAGTTTTCAGTTGATAGATTTTTCACCTCTTTGGTCAGGTTTATTCCTAGGTATTTATGGTTTTGGTGCAATTGTAAATGAGGTCATTTCCTCAATTTCTCCTTCTCCTGTTTCATTATTGGTGTACAGAAAAGCAACTGATTTCTGTGCATTGATTTTAGATCCTGCCACTTTCCTGAATTCCCAGATCAGTTCTAGCAGTTTTTTGGTGGAATACTTTGGGTTTTCCATATAGAGAATCATGTCGTCTGTGAGGAGTGAAAGTTTAACTTCCTTCTTGCCAGTTTGGGTGTATTTTTGTTGTTGTTGTTGTTGTTGTCGTCTTATTCCGAAGGCTAGGACTTCCAAAACTATGTTGACTAAAAGTGGTGAGAGTGGTCATTTCTGTCATGTTCTGAACTTAGGGGGAAAGCTCTGTTTTTCCCATTTGAGGATGATATTAGCAGTGAGTCTTTCATATATAGGTTTTATGATCTTGATATATGATCCTTTTATCCCCACTTTCTTGAGCGTTTTTGTCAAGAAAGAATGCTGTATTTTGTCATATGCTTTCTCTGCAGTTATTGAGAGGATCATGTGGGTCTTGTTCTTTCTTTTATTAATGTGATGTATCACATTGGTTGATTTGTGGATATTGAACAAGTCCTACATCCTGTGTATAAATCCCACTTGATTGTGGTGAATAATTATTTTAATGTACTGTTGGATTTGGTTGGCTAGTATATTGTTGAGAAAGTTTGCATCCATATTCATCAGGGAAATTCCCCCGTAGTTCTCCTTTTTAGTGGGATCTTTGTCTGGTTTTGGAATCTAGGTAATGTTGGCCTTATAGAATGATTTTGGAAGTTTCCTTCCATTTCGATTTTTTTTGGCACAGTGTCCAGGGAATAGTTGTTAACTCTTCTTAAATGTTTGACAGAATTCCTCTGGAAATCCTTCTGGCTTTGGACTCTTATTTTTTGGGAGATTTTGATTACAATTCAATTTCTTTACTGATCATGGGTCTGTTCAATTTTCTTAGTTCTTCCTGTTTCAATTTTGGTAGTTTACATGTTTCTAGGAAGTTTTTCATTTCTTCCAGATTGTTCAATTTGTTGGCATATAATGGTTCATAATATTCTCTTATTATATTATATTTTATTCTGCAGTGTTCACTGTGATCTCTTCTCTTTCATTCTTGATGTCTTATTTTGGGGATATTTCCTTTTTCTTTTTGTTGAAACTAGCTAGGGGTTTATCAATTTTGTTAATTATTCCAAAGAACCCACTCCTGGTTTCATTGTTCTGTTCTATTGCTTCTTTGGATTTGATAGCATTTTTTTCTGCTCTAATCTTTATTATTTCCTGTCTTATGTTGTTTTTTGGTTTTATTTGCTGTTCTTTTCCCAGCTCTTTAAGGTGTAAGGTTATATTGTGTATCTGAGACCTTTCTTCCTTCTTTAGGAAGGCCTAGATTGCTATGTACTTCCCTCTTATGACCCACCTTTTGCATCCCAGAGGTTTGGGTTATTGTTATCATAGTCATTGGCTTCCACGTACTTTTTAATTTCCTCTTTAACGTCTTGGTTACCTCATTCATTCTTTAGTAGATGTTCTTTAATCTCCAAGTATTTGTTGCCTTTCCAAATTTTTTCTTGTGGTTGATTTTGAGTCATAGTGTTGTGGTCTGAAAATATGCACGTTACGATCTCGATCTTTTGGTACTTGTTGAGGGCTGATTTGTGTCCCAGTATGTGTTCTGTTTTGGAGAATGTTCCATGTGCACTTGTGAAGAATGTGTATTCTGCTGCTTTAGGATGAAATGTTCTGAATATATCTGTTAAGTCCATCCGGTCTAGAATGTCATTCAAAGCCATTGTTTCCTTGTTGATTTCTGTTTAAATGATCTGTCCTTTGCTGTAAGTGGGTGTTGAAGTCCCCTAATAATGGTATTACAATAATGAGTTTCCTGATGTTTGTAATTAATAGATTTATATATTTGGGTGGCATCCCACTGGGGGCATAGATATTTATTATTGTTAGATCTTCTTGGTGGATAGACTCTTTCATTATTGTATAATGTCCTTCTTCATCTCTTGTTACAATTGTTTATTTAAAATCTAGATTCTCTGATATAAGTATGGCTATTCTGGTTTTCTGTGTGTGTGTGACCATTAGCATTAGAGAAGGTTCTAATCCCCTTACTTTTTAAAAAATTTTGTAAAAAATTTTTACTTTTTATTTTTGAGAGAGAGAGAGTCAGACCATGAGTTGGGGAGGGACAGAGAGGGAGGGAGACACAGAATCTGAAGCAGCTCCAGGCTCTGAGTTGTCAGCACAGAGCCTGAGGCGGGGCTCAAACTCACAAACTGTGAGATCATGACCTGAACCAAAGTTGGACACTTAACCGACTGAGCCACCCAGGCACCCCTCAATTCCTTTACTTTCAATTGAAGGTGATGTTAGCTCAAAAATGGGTGTCTTGTACACAAGATAAGATCCTTATAGATCTAAGCATTATAGGATCCATTTGAAAGGATCTTGTTTTCTTATACATTCTGTTACGCTATGTAAAGTCCATTGACATTTAGAGTGAGTAATGAAAGATATGAACTTGTTGCCTTTGTGTTGCGTGTACAGTTGGAGTTTCTGGGGATGTTCTCTAGTTCTTTCTAGTCTTTGTTGCTTTTGGTCTTTTTTGTTTCATTTCATTTTTTCTCCCCTCAGAGAGTTCCCCTTAAAATTTCGTGCAGGGTTGGGTTAGTTGTCATGAACTCTTTTAGTTTTTGCCTGTCTGGGAAACTTTTTATCTCTTCTTCTATTCTAAATGACAGCCTTGCTGGATAAAGAATTTTTGGCTGCAGATTGTTTCTGAATCAGCACATTGAATATATTGCCCCTCCTTTCTTGCCTGCTTAGTTTCTGTGAATGGGTCTGCTGTGAACCCGATCTGTTTTCCTTTGTAGATTAAGGACTTTTCCCCCCCTTGCTGCTTTCATAATTCTTTCTTTGTGTAGTTTGTGAATTTGACTATGTTATGCCTTGTTGATTGTATTTGTTGAACCCAATGGGAGTTCTCTGTGCTTCCTGGATACAGATGTCTATCTTTCCCTGGGTTAGGAAATTTTCTGCTATAATTACTCACATAAGCCTTCTACCCCTTTTTCTCTCTCTTCATCTTTTTGGAGTCCTATGATTAAGATGTTATTCCTTTTTTAATGAGTCACTGAGTTCTCTCATTCTTTTTTCATGGGCTTTTGCCTTAGTTTCTTTTATGGGTCATTTTAAAGGAAAAAATCAGTAAAGCAGTAGGTAGACATATACGTAAATATTTAATGTAAGAACACACATATGCAGGTATAATCATATATATATAATTTAATAACTATAATTCTAGTGTTATATTCTTTTTAAATAAATTATGAAATGATAAATATCAACACTCATATGATATTTAAAGTACATACATTCATAGAAGAAGTGGTTTATTCATTTTTTGTCTTATATGATGAGAAAATACTACAGATCATTTCATGATGAGTTTGTGCTTAAATTTATATAAGGAGAACTTTTTAAATGATAATTTTTATTTATTTTGAGAGAGAGAGAGCATGAGTGAGGCAAAGGCTGAGAGAGAGGGGGAGAAAGAATCCCAAGCAGTCTCTGCACTGTCAGCACAGAGTCTGATGTGGGGCTCAATCCTACGAACTGTGAGACCTTGACTTGAGCCAACATCAAGAGTTGGATGCTTAACTGTCTGACCCACCCAGGTGCTACATTATATGAGGAGAACTTACAATGTAAGAACATTGAATCCAAAATAGCATAAGCAATTATATTCCAGAAAAGTGATAAAAGTAAGAAGAGAGGAGAAATAAAACAATGAGTTATCTATTGATTTTACAGTAAAATTGTTGTGTTTATATTGTTAACCTTAACAATAAAACAGTCAGTCATTTTGCCAGAAAGAAAAATGGGTTTATTTGAGAATAACTGAGAATTGTAGGTTGGGTCATGCAAGTTAAGGACTAACTATAGGCAAATCCAACAAACAAATACTGTTATTTTATGGAAAAGAAGGTGGAAATTGGGAGAGGTTGTTTTGAATAAAAGTTCATTAGAGAAAAGCAAGAATGTAGGGTGTTGAGGATTTTTTCCTTGGCTGTGTTGGCTGTGCTAGTTGATTTATTATGGGAGATGCAATGTACATCCTTCCCTATTGGGTCCTGTAATTGATGATCTTTTTCTGCCCTCTATATTTTTGGGGGGTCTGTAATTGCGAATTCATTCTGTAACTGACATTGAATGGTATAGGTCCCCCTTCCAGCTGCCTCTTCTAGTGTCCACTTCAGTGAGGTTTCCCGTTTTTAATTTTCACAATATTTTAGTTACAAATTACAGTCAGATGAATGGTTTTGAAAAAAGTATCTTTCTCACAAAATCCTTAAATGCTTGTTTCACCTGCTGGTTCCTTAAAGTATAAATAAATGGATTCAGCATAGGAGCAACAGAGGTATTGAGCATAGCTACACCTTTGGTCAAGGCAACCCCTTCCTTTGCTGATATTTTCACATACACGAAGATGCAGCTTCCATAAGAGATAGAGACAACTATCATATGAGAGGAACAGGTTGAGAAGGCTTTTTTTCTTTGTTGAGCTGAAGGGAGTTTGAGAATTGCTTTAAGGATGTACAAGTAGGAGAGAATTATTAACATCAAAGTGGACATAAGGGTGAGCAGAGCTAAAACAAAGCTTATGAGCTCCAGAGTACTTGTGTCTGTGCAGGAGATTTGCAGCAAAGGAGCAGAATCACAGGTGAAGTGGTCAATGACATTGGAGTCACAGAAATCCAGCTGCAGGCCCATGGTCAGTGGTGGGAAGATTACCAAGAAACCAGCCAGCCAAGAGCTGACTACAAGCTGGTAGCAGATCTTGTTACTCATGACGGTTGTATAATGTAGAGGTTTGCAGATAGCCACATAACGATCATAGGACATAGA
>PJEM01020502.1:0-13374 GCA_004023845.1 Helogale parvula
CCCCCACCCCTCCCTTGGGCCCCGCCCCCCGCAGTCCCGGAGGGCCGAAGGCTTCCAGCCATGGCCGTCTCCGCGGTGCTCCGCGGTCTAGGCTTTCAGTGCCGATGCTTCGGGCCTGGAGAGAATCGCGTTGAGAGCTTGGCGACGAGAGGGTCTGGGCAGTGGACGCACGTCCTGGGAAGGACTCAGACCCGGAAGATACCTGCATCCCGGGTGGATGTCCCCCCGCCCCGCCTGTCCCCTGGGAACAGATAAGGATGCTGGACGAGGCCTGGCCTTCCCTGCCCTGGAGGCTCCTGCCGGCAGCAGGCCCCGTGGGGCCGGGGAGCGCCCTGTGGCCCCGTGGCCCCCACACGGCAGCGCTCCCCGAGCAAGGGGCTCGCGCCTCGACAACAGAGGGCTGGCAGAGGGCGTGTGCTGTGGCAGTCACCGTCTCGCCTGCGCCCCATCCCCCAGGTGTGCCCACCTGATGCGGAGCAGCACCCCCCCCCCCAGGACTCGCTCACTGCAGCGCTGAGGGGGGCGGAGGGGGGCGCCACGGAAGCCCGAGGTCCTCGCTTACAGACCCCGGTGCGGGCTTCGAAGCAGACGCAGATCCTGTCTCCCCCACAGCCTGACTGCAGGCCCAGGACCCGGAGGGCAGACATGGCAATGGCCCCTGTGACGTCTACTAACGCCTCATAGCGCTTAGTCCCCCATCTCTGAGCTCTCGGTTTTGGGGGGAGGGGGGAAGCCCACCGGGAAACCCGCAGTGGCTCCTTGGACTCGGAAGACGAGGCTCCCACCCAGAAACGTGGGGGTCCTCACCCCTCCCCTACGAGACTCCACGGAGAAGGTGACCTTCCTGGCTGGGGTCGTGGAGCCCTCACACCCAGGACAAAGTGACACGTCACTTCATGCGGAGAGCAGGAAGAGTAAGGCTCGAACTCAGGGGTCACGTGGGGTGTGTTTTAGTATCTCTGCCTCCCAAGGTAAGGTTCATAGAGAGGATGCCTGGGGGGCTTGGTTGGTTAAACGTCTGACTTTGGCTCAGGTCATGATCTCACGGTTTGTGGGTTCGAGCCCCGCGTCGGGCTCTGTGCTGACGGCTCGGAGCCTGGAGCTGCTTCAGATTCTGTGTCTCCCTCTCTGTCTATTCCTCTCCTCCTCATGCTCTGTCTCTCTCTCTCTCTCTCTCTCTCTTAAAAATAAAATAACATTTAAAAAAGCTACCACAACCAAAAACCCATAAATGGCAGGATAACTGAAGGTTTGTGCACTCCGGGGATGAGGCACCCGCTGGGTAGAGAAGCTGTGCCCTGCCCAGATGCTATTCGGGCAAGGGACCCGGCAGGGGACGAGCGGGAGCGGGCCCAGTGACAGCGCCCGCACCCCGCTGCCCGTCAGGTGTGTGCTGGCCACCTCGTCCCCCCTAGCGTGCTTAGGAAGCGCTGCTGGTTGTGGACTTTGCAACTTGGTTTCAGGCAGGAGACTCAGACCCAAGGAGGCCGAGCCGGAACGGTGGGCTGGGCCCGCGTCTCCTCCCGCTGCGGGGGCAGGCCCCCTGCTCCAGCGCCGCAGAGCCTGGAGTCTTCTCAGGCCGGCGGGCAGGGCTGGCCGTTTTGTTCCTGCTTCGGTTCTGGGAGGTTCCCACCTGCGCAGGAATGAACGGATGCCAGCTGAGCCAACAAAGGGCAGTTCCGACATGTTTGGCTCTTCATCCTCGGCCTTCACAGCAAGCGTGACCTCGGACATCCTTCCCACTGTGCTTTGTGAGGCTCGGACCAGGTTTTGTCCTCTGCCGGCGTCTCCCTGGTAAGCTCCAGGAGGCAGACTGGGGACCCCTGGGGGACCCCGGGCAACCCTGCCCCTTCCTCTCTGCTTCCTACGGGCTTCCTGCCAGCGTGCGGCTCCCCCGGCAGACTCTCCACAGTTCTGTCCTGCAGCAGCTGCCGCGTTCGGTCCGGGGGTTTTTCTGACAAGCGCAAAATCCACTTTGTCACGTGGCCGCCGCTCAGAGGCAGCAGCTGGCGGGCGCCCCTCCCCTGGGGTCTGGGTCCCCAAGCCACTGGGACTCTCTCCTGGTGCAGAGACACCAGCTCAAGTCGCCAGTGCACCTTCCTCCAAAGTCTGACCTCAGCTCCACGCTGGCCCTCCCCTGGGTTTCTAGCATCTTCATAACACTATGTTCAGCTATAGGACCCTCTTCTCTGCCTCTAGCCCTGAGGGTGGCCATTGCTTCCTGAAACGTCCTTCAGACGTTTTGGTTTGTTAAGTTTACTTATTTGAGAGAAAAAGAGAGAGAGAAAGAGAGAGAGGGAGAGACAGAATCCCAAGTAGACGCCACGCTGTCAGCGCAGAGCCCGACGTGGGGCTCCATCCCACAAACTGTGAGATGGTGACCTGAGTTGAGATCAAGAGTCGGACGCTTAACCAACTGAGCCACCCAGGTGCCCCTAGGTTTTTTGTTTTATTTTGACAGTTATCTAGTTAACAACTTTGTACCTCGTGACCAACTACTTCTAGTAACTTATCTCTTGTCAAATCATTGGTGGGATTTCTGTCTGTAACCGAGCCCTTATCAATGACCTGTATTGCAAATTTCCTCACATTTGTGACTTTTCTTTTCACTTCTTGTTTATTTATTTATTTGAGGAGTGGGGAGGCAGACGGAGAAGGAGAGGGGCAGACAGCAGGCTCCGTGCTTCAGTGCAGAGCCCGATGCAGGGGTTGATCTCACCAACTGTGCCCTGAGCTGAAATCAAGAGTTGGATGTTCAACCGACTGAGCCACTCAGGCACCTCTTAAGTTTTTATTTTAATCCCAGTTAGTTAACATTTTTTCCACTTACTTTTAAAATAAGCTTTGATGGGGCACCTGGGTGGGGGGGCTCAGTCAGTTAAGCGTCCGGCTTCAGCTCAGGTCATGATTTCATGGTTCATGGGTTTGAGCCTCAAGTGGGGCTCTGTGCTGACAGCTCAGAGCCTGGGGCTGCTTCTGATTCTGTGTCTCCCTCTCTCTCTGCCCCTCCCTGCTTGCACTCTGTCTCTCTCTGAAAAAAAAAAATTTAAAAATAAAGTAAAATAAGTTTTTTAATTTAGGAAAATTTTAGATTCACATAAAAATTGCAAAGATAGTTCAGAGTTTCTATATACCCCACATCTACACCACATCTGTGTGTAGTTTTTAGTGTATGCATTCAAGGCTCTCAATTTCCCCCCTGCCGGGCATGATCTTTTTTTAAAGTTTATTTATTTATTTTGAGGGGGGACGGGCACAGAGAGAGGAAGAGAGAGAATCCCAAGCAGGCTCTCTGCCGCCAGGAGGGAGCTGACTCAGGACTCAAACTCACCAACATAACATCATGACCGGAGCTGAAACCAGGACGTCGTGAGGGGTGTCCCTGGGGTGCTGCGCTTAGCCAGCTGAGCTCCCCAGGCGAAACCTGGCCCCCCCACCCTGCATGATTTTAGCTGCATCCTCCAAGCTTTGATACATTGTATTTTTATCATTATTGCATTAAAGTACTTCACAATTTGTATTGTGATTTCTCTTTGATCCATGAGAAATTTAGAAATATCTCTTTAAAATTTCTTTTAATGTTTACTTATCTTTGAGAGACAGAGAGCATGAGGGGGGGAGGAGCAGACAGAGACAGGGAGACACAGAATCCGAAGCAGGCTCCTGGTTCTGAGCTGTCAGCACAGAGCCTGATGGGGGGCTCGAACCCTTGAACTCTGAGATCATGACCTGAGTCGAAGTGGGATGCTTAACCGACTAAGCCCCCCAGGCGCCCCTAGAAATATATTTCTTAGTGGTCAAAAACATGATTTCTTCTAGTTATTTTTTTATTGTTTTATAGACCATTTTCCCCGTGACCCTATTTATGTATGATTTGAATACTCTGAAATATGTCGAAACCGGCTTACAGCCCACACCAGGCTCGGTTTCCTGAACGTTGGGGGTCCCTGTGGGGGATGCGCGTTTGCGGGGCGGGATCGCGGTGCGGGTTCGCGGTGCGCACGCCGGACTCACACTCAGGCGCAGGCACAGGACGCGCCCTCGCCGGGCCGGGGCGGCGTGTGCACTCGCGGGGCGCGTTCGCGGGGGCGCGTTCGCGGGACGGACGCAGCACCCCAGGGACACCCATCACGACGGATCTCTTCATCACCGCTGGGAAATCGTAAAATGCACCCGGTACGGGAGCGAGCAGATGCCACACGAGGGTGTTACCGGGGTGTGGCTGGAGGGGGTGCGGATGCTCCGGGGCAGCATCGGGGCAGGGGAGCTCAAGACCTAATTTTGAGAGACAGCAGAGAACGAACTTGAATTATTTAAAAATGCATATGCTGACAGCAATACCAGCAGCAGTGGCACAAGTACCCGAGCAGTAACACAAAACTACTGTCAATGAAATGCTGGGACCAACAGCGATGGTGGCAGGCAGGGAAGAGGGCCGCTCCGGTCCCCGGCTCCCCGCCCCCCCGCTCCCGCTCCGGCCCCGCCCCCGGAGCATCCGCGGCTCCGGCTCGTCGCGCCGGCCTGCCCGGCCTCGGCGCTCGGCCTCGGCGCTCGGCCTCGGCGCTCGGCTCGGCATGCCTGGGGCGCTGCCATGGAGACGCGGCCCCGAGGCCAACCGGTTCCGCCCCCGCCTCCGAGCGCCCCGCCGCGGCCCCGCGCGTCACCAGGGCCCCTCGGCGCGGGTGACTGGGCGCGGGCCTGCGGTAGGGGCGGTGACTGGGGTGGGAGGCGACGGGGAGGGGTGACTGGGGCTCAAGCAGATGGGGGCGGTGGCGATGGGGGGCGCCAATGACTGGAGCGCGAGGCGATGAGGCGACGGGGAGGGGTGACTGGCGGAGGTGATGGGTGACAAGGAGGCTTCTGGCGCCGGGCCGCGATGGGTGGAGGACCCAGGATGCTGGGGAAGGAACCGGGGGGAAGTCAGGGAGACTCCTATGCCAGGAATGAGGGGCAGCAGGGCTGAGTGACGGGGGGGGGGTCTCTGGCCATACAGAAGGAAAGCTCTGCATGGCTGGGAAAGCGTCTGGGGGGCTTGTGGATTGCTTCCCTGTTTGGTTTCCACATGACGTCATTTCTCTTTGTAGCCCAGGGGCCTCCCAGATGCCTGGAGCAGAAGGAAGGTGCTGGTGGCAGGGTGAGTACCCAGTCGTCCTCAGCAGGGGCAGGCCAGGCGCCGAGGGATCAGCCCTGAAACCTGTGCCCTCCCAGGTTCTCAGGACTTCTGTCACAGATGCAGACTCGAACGCTGCCCCGTATCACGTTAGTTCATGAAAGAACTAGGATGAGTCACAGGCCCTGGAAACCCAGGCTCGCAGTCTGGGTCACTGCACCGCAACTGGCGTAGTGAGATGTGTCAGCACTTGGGTCTGATGCTCTGAGCCAAGAGCAGTTAAGATTCCGAGCCATAAAGTCTCCGTCGCCGCCGGGTCCTTTCCCGAACCTGACCTGACACCCGGTCTTTTCTTTGTAGCCTCGCCCTGGGCTAGAGCTGAGGACAAAGCACTGAAGAAAGGCTGGCTCCAAACCCCACATGCATCCACGCTGGAGGCCCGCCCGGGCCCAGATCCGTGGCGGGCAGCGACAGGGCATAAGGTCAAGTTCTGTCTAGCTGCACGGTGTCCTTTCATACAGGGCACCGGGGACACCTTTCCAAGTGAAGTGGGTCAAGCCATGGCGTCAGAATCACAGTAGCCCTCCGCCAAGTCCCCCTCACGTGGGTGCCTCGTCCCTGGCAATCGCACATCTAGGGAAGTGTGCACAGCCGTCACCAGGAAACGCCGGGGCCAGGGTGCCGCTGTCCAGCTCGCTGTCTCGCGTGTGGTTCTTAGGTATCTTTCCTGGAGGCTCAGAGGCTCTTCTCAAGTTTCCCTGCGACACAACCCTCCTAAGGGTATTGCCTGCAAAGGGCCTGAATTCTTCGTTTGTCCCTTCATGTGTCTGGAGTTCAAAAAGGGATCCTGAGAGCCGGCACCTAGACAGGTCCTCGGCGCGCTTTGCGTAAGCGGAGCCGCCACGCGAGGACCGGCTCAGAGAGGGCCGGTGCTCAGGGGCCGGGCGAGGGGAGGTCCCGGTCAGTGATGAGTGGCCGCGTGCCGCTGGCAGAGAAAGCGCTGTCTGAAAGCTACGCCCGGCTCCGGTACCGGGACACCTCCCTGCTCATCTGGCAGCAGCAGCAGCGCAAGTTGGAATCGGTGCCCCCCGGGACCTACCTGAGCAGGAGCCGGAGCATGTGGTACTCCCAGTACGGAAACGAGGCCATCCTGGTGCGGGACAGAAACAAGCTCGAAGTCTCCCGGGACACGGGCCAGTCCAAGTTCTGTGCGATCATGTAACGTGAGCCTGGAAACCGGGGCCCAGGCACCAGGCCAAGGGGAGAATGGGCCACGCTCAGCGGCCTTGGTGACTTCCGGTCCTTCCTGGGAGACTCTGGATAGTGAGTGTGAAGATCCAGCCGCGCTGGCAGAACCCAAGTCCGGCAGTGGCGTCCAAGCCCTCTCCCACGGTACCGAGGGCCTGGCGGACCTGGCCTCCGGCCCGGGCTTGGTCTGCCAGCGCTGCAGGCACGGCGCAGGCCAGGGCGCACGGGCAGGTCCTGCTTTTCTCTGATGCTTCCAGAATGAACCAAGCAAGAGGGGCTCCCTGGCCACAAAGAACCTTTTCAGAGGTTTCTAGGCTGTTTTCAGTATTCCCTTCTGCCTTGTCTGGAGACAGAGCTAGGAGAAGCTGGGAGAGTCAGCGCCACACACGGGCCAGCGGCACCTGTGGGGCGAGCTGGGTGCAGGCGGCGGCGGCACCGCGACAGCAACTCCTGCACTGCGCGTCCAGGTACAAGATGGCCGTCACATGCCAGGCGCCGTGGCAGCTTCCACAACGGCTGCCGAGTACCTCCCGGCACAGGTCGGAAGCCCGGAATGACTTGTCAGCTCCGCCTCAGCCGCCCATAGTACGGAGAGGTCACACGTGATCACGTGGCTGGAAGAGGCAGGTACCGCCTCGCATCGCGTCACCTCTGCGGGCCCTGTTTGTGAGGCATTTTCAAAGGATTTGCTGTCTGCTGTGACTGAAATCCGTGAGGCTATGCACATGGGGGAGCTTTGATCAAGACTGGTTTTTCTAAATAAATATCCTTTGGGGCACTCCTTTCTTCCTCGCTTTTTTTTTTTATCTGTCCGTAATACCTTAATTTGGCTTCATGTTGTGTGTGTGTGTGTGTGCGCGCGTGCATACCAGGAGACTAAGGATTGCCACAAACCCCGTTACAGAATGCAAAAGCGTCAGCCCTGCGCGTGTCTCTGCACAATCGCACACGGCTGTAAAGGCAGGGCCTGCACTGGGCGTCTTGTTCTAGGAGTTTCTTCTGCTGCACAGATGGACGTCTCCACCACACTTCGAACGTCTGGCCTGTAGCCTTCCCGTGAGCCCGCAGGTGGGTAGGGGCCTCCCTGCCGTGCACACAGCGCGGCCTGAACTTCGTCGTGCGTGGATCTTTTTGTGGGCATGCCAAGTTCACTGGCAAACATCCTGGAAGTGGGACTGCTGGGTCGGAGTGCGTTCCCCAAACATTGTGTCCAGCCGGATGCCTGGTCCTTCGTGACAGACACCTGGCTTGCTTGCTCCGCGGACCAGAAGGCTTGAAGTCACCTTTCCTGAATCGCCTCCGGAAGTGGACGAGGGAGGCTTGTCCCGTGTACAGCGTGAGCCCTCTGCAGTCAGGGCTGGCCCTCCGAGCAGCCCTGACACCGAATGACCCAGGGGACGGTTGGGTCGACATCTGTGCAGGTCTTAAGTCCGGCTCAGGAAGAAACCACAGGCTCCCGGGGAACGCCTCTGTGCCCGTGCTGCCCGCACCGCAGACAAACCGGAGAACAGGCGGCGTTACTTTGGCCCCAGGCATGGAGGTAGTGCCTGGGAAGGCCAGCATCTGCACAGCTCAGGGTGCGCAGGTGACTGACGTGCACTGGCCGCACGCGGGACAGCAGGCGCTAAGCTGCTTAGAGCTTCGGAAGCCACCGTCTGCCTGGGGGAAGGCTGGGCGGCCGGTCCCACCGGGGTGCACGCAGTCCAGTCCCTGTCCCCGTCCTTGGGGAGGTCAGCCTGGTCGAGAGGGGCAGGGCGTGGACAAGGATAGCGGGTGTAGGGGATGCGGGGAGGGTGCCCGCTGGCCGCCTGGGGGCGGGGCAGGGTTCGGCACCAGGTCAGGAACTGGGCCAACCCGCAGCCTGGCGCCGGACGGCTCCGCAAGGCTGGGCTCAAACAGCCAGTCTGTTCGCACAGGAGCGTCCGAGCTCCCGTGGCCCCCGCTCCTCGCCGAAGCTTCTCCTGCGTGCCGGGTTCTGCAAACACGTAGCTGTGGCAGCAGGACAGTGTCTGCGGCCCCTCGTCCTGGAACCCCCCCCCCCTCGTGGGGACAGAGGCACAGTGGGAAGGAGGGCTCCCCTGACAGGAGGAATGGCCGCAGGAGGACTGGAGTGTGACGGACGGGCCTCTCCAGGGATGGAGGGCAGCTTGCTCTAGAGAACAGTGAGGAAAGGCTCCGAACGACACTCCTGAAACCCTGGCGCCTTGCCCGAAGGCGGGGGACCGGGTGTTCCTGCCCGGCCCTCCAGGGGGCGCACCCTCGTCCGCTCCAGCAGGGGCACCGGCCGCCCGGCCGCCCGGCCGCCCGCAGGGATCTCAACGCGCATGCGCACAGGAAGCTGGGCGCCACCGGGACCACAGGAAAAGGCACACACGGGCACCTCTTTTTTGTTTTTTGGTTTTTTTTTTTTGGTTTTATTATGAAACAAAACAAATGCCCCAGGAGAAGGGTCCATGATTACCAGAGACATCCAAGAGTACTTTCTACCATTTTTATTCTGTTGTGTTGAGGCCAGCACTGCAATAAACAAGCTAAAACTACTTACATTGGACTCATTTTTCAGTAACTGACATTTACAGGAATATACTAGAAACGGCACTAAAAAGTTTTAAGAAAAGTTACGGTAAACTTGCATGCACATCATACAGAAAAGTAACATTTTAAATACAAAAAAGAAAAACTTCCTGGAAGCGCTGACGCCAGCACTGAGGGACAGACCACCACGGACGGAGCGCGTCCCTTCTCGGGCCGCGTTCCTCCCAGAGGGCGGTCACGGACGTGGGTGTGGCAGAACAAAAACAGAAACAAATCTTACAGTCTGTAAGCAAGACGCGGCCGACAGGAGCAAAGGTGTCTGTCCCCCTCGGCCTCCAGGACTCCCGTGGCGCCCAACTCCTAAGCGCACGGGTCCCCCTGCTCAGAGAAGGCCGTGACCAGCTGCCCTGGGGGGCTGCAGCCTCCCCAACACAGGGACCGGAGGCGGCAGCCACCACGGGCTGCCCTCGAGGCCGAGCACGCTTCCCCAACTCTAAGGAGAAACCAGTGGGGAAGTCTGCACAGAAAGCCTTAGAGACACCGACAGCACCAACGGCGCGCGACTGTTCCGGACGGACGGCGGCCCTCTGCGCCACTGTGGCGGGCGAAGCGGGCAGAGGTGTTCCAGAACCCCTCCTCCCACCGCAGGGCTCGGACGCGGTCCGCTGTGCCAGACCCGAGGGCCACACGCTCCCCCCCCACCTGCCGGCTCACACAGGCCCCTCGGCGTATCCGCGGCTGGACAGGGGCTCCACGGGAGCCCCCGGCCCCGTGCAAGTCCCGGCACCCTCTGCTCGGGGTCCGTTCGTCCCCGGGGGTGCGCCTGCCGCTGCCGGAGCCCCTGCTTTAAGACCCGTCCGTCGTGTCGTGTGTTTATTCCTTAAAGTCCTAGTTTAAATATTCCATTAAAGATCTGCTTAGAAAACACCTTCGAAAAACAAGGGTAACTTTAAAAAAATGGCAAGTTTAAAATCCACATGTATCTTGATTACAAACAAAACTAATGAAAAGTTTAACTGGCTCAAAACTCACCAAGCGTCAGAATCACCAGCAGTAAGGAACACGGTAACCCGCCACCCACGGACTCGCCCGTCGGAGCGCCACACCCGCAGGGCTTCCGTGACCATCAGGGCCGGGGGGTCTGAATGCGGTTTACGATTGTAAAAAATTGCCCCCGTTTTGGATACTGAGGACTAGTCCCCTTGTCCGCCCAGAAATGTGCCACCAGACCAAAGGCCGGGCCACCCGCCGCTCCGCCCCCAGCGCCCACCTCCAGGAAGTCCTCACCCGGAGGCCCGGGGAAATGCCCTGCGTGGTCTTGGGGAGCGAGCCCTCCTGCGGCCGGCGGGGCTGGGGGTGGGGGTCTTCCGCCCCTGGAGAGAGAAGCCCAGCTGAGGGGAGCCCGGCCAGACCGCCAACCCCGCCCTGGGGGCTGCGAGGTGAGGGGCGCCCCGTCCGGGCACCCGGCGGCTGGCCTCTGGCTCTGCTGGCCGGAGCCACGTGCTCGGAGCTCAGGGAGGCAGCGCGGGGCGTCCCTGGATCAGAGGCCGCGGGGCGGCCTCTGGAGAAAAACAAAACCAAAACATAACCTTCTGTTAAACTCTGTATATTATTATTATTTTTTTTTACAATAGAAAGTTAAAAATCAAGACTTAGAGATTTACTATACATTTTTTTCTCTCAGATTACAAAGTTTATATTATATAACTGGGGTTCCCTAAATGGATTCCTTTTAAAACAGTCCTAGAGAGACCAGAGGCGGATACAAAAGAACAAAATAAAAACCGAGGCTGTGGGGCAGCCGGAAGTCGTCCGTACCTGCACGTCCCCGGAGGTCGCACGCGCACGCACACGGAGCGCGGCCGCGGAGCCCCCGCGGAGCCGGGAGGGCGGCGGCGCGGGCGGCGGGCTCGAGCACCTGCAGGCCGGGTCCGGGCTTTCCTGCCAACCACGTCCGAGGCCTGCACTTCTGCGATTTTTTTTAATGCATTTCTTTTGCAGTTTTGTTTTTCTTTTTTTAAAAAAATGACCAATGATGTTAATAAATAAAGTATTCATATATACACGGAGCTGGGGAACGGTTCCAGGCGCGCGGCAGCTGCCGAGCTGGGGACACACGCGGGGCTGGACTTGCGTAGAAAACTGCTGAACCTTACAAAAAAGTCTCCTTTTATTTTTTATTTCTTTTTTTGTTTTATCTTTTTTGTTGGTGTTTTTGTTTTTCTTAAGTTGAGGTAAAAGTTTCAGTGTATGGAAACCTACGGGCTGCACACGCAGCCCCCGTGTTCCCTCCTGGAGTCCCGACAATCCTCCCCTGTGCGCCCGCCTGCCTCTCGCCCCACCCCTGCAGAGCCCCGCCTGGAGCCGGACGGCGCCCCCAAGCCCGCGCCCCCAGAACGAGGCGCCCCCAGCTGCGAGGCTCAGCTCGGGGCCCCCGAGGACAAAGGCAGCGTCTGTTTGCCAGGCCGACCGCTTTGCACACAGCACCATCCAGAGAGCCTTCCTCTCAAACAATGCTTCCCGGAGCCGGAGACCAGGTGATCCCGAGACGGGGTTTCGCAAGAAACTCCAGGTCACATCCGGCGTGGTTTCTCTCCAGTGGTCACGTCAGCGTTTGAGGCTGTCATTTCCCAGCGACCGACTTCAGCCACGAAGGCTTTACGCAGAGTCGCACCTGCTCGAGAAGCCTCGCGTGCACACGAGAAAGACCTCTGACCTATTAAAGCGAACACTGGCAGCTACCGTCACACTGAGTTAAGAAGCAAGCCCGCACACCGTGGGACGGGAGTAGTATATTAACCAGAGGGAGCACTGCAGAGGCGAGGCGTGCGCGGCGTCGCGGGTTCGGGCGTCCTGTGTCCGGAGCTCATTCCGAGTCGCTGCTGTCCGAGCTGGAGCCGCTGGAACTGCTGCTCCCAGAGGCGGACGAGCTGCTGCTGCTGAGCCGGGACGGGCCCCCCGAGGGCGCCGAGCCCACTTTCTCTGCGGGAGACGTGGCAGGTGAGAGGCGCGCCCCCTGCGCGCCCCACGCTCTTCCGGAACCTCCACCGGCCTCCCGCCGCCTCAGGCGCCTCGACCCCGAAGTCCACCAGGCGCAGGGCGTGGCCAGGGGCCGCCAGGACCCCAGTCCCTCGCAAGCCATGGGGTCTGCCCTTCCGAGAGTCCTCCCCGAGGGGCTCCGGCACAGGGCACGTCCCGCCATGCCCTCCATCTGCTCAGCCTCCCTGCAGGGCCGGGGTCCCCCGTTTGCGGACAAGGGACTCGGGGCTTCAGGAGATCGAGAGCCTCACCCCAGGACACACGGCCCCTGCCCGGGGGGAGCCGCGGCCCACAGCCCGCCCCGCCCCCCCCCCGCGCGGGCACCTTTCTTGGCAGGCTTCTTGTTGTTGCTCAGCTGTCCGCTGACGTCCTGCAGCCGCCGCTCTAGCTCCTTCTTCTTTTCCTGAGCTAACTCCTCCTTCGATTTGGCCGCCTGCTTCTTCCCGCTCGTGGCTGCAGAAGGCACAGAGCTGAGATGGCGGGGCGCGGGGGGCCTCCGGGCACCAGCCACCCCCCTGGATGCTCGGAGCCGTGCCTGGTCCCCCGAGGGGCCGCCGCCCAAGCTCCTGCCGAGACGACACGGACCCGCGTGCGCTGCAGCCTCGCCGCCCGCACAGCCGTCTCCACAAACCCCCGCCACCCCCACTGCACACGGCGCACAGCCGGGCACTTGTGGCTTGGCAACACCGTCCCTGGCGCAGAGGGCCGAGTGGGGACCTTAGCCCTGACCCTCGGGCCCCTCAGTTCTCGGCGCGGACGCAGCTCTCCCTCGGCCTCAGCAGGGCGGCCTCCACAGCCCCGGGTGCCCGTGCCACCACCTCAGTGTCTGACGGGAACTTATCGAGGGTCACGTGACACCATCCAGGGGGTAGCACCGACCCCTGAGAGGGAGGAGAGAGCCCAACGAGCAGGCCACACACAGGCGTAGGTGCACCCTGGCCGTTCCCTGGGGCCCGGGCACTGCCCAGCTCCCCTGCCGCCTTGGGCCTGCCCTTCCCCTCACTCCCCTGCACCCGTGGCCCCAGCCAGTGCCTCGTCCGTGTCCGGTGCCAACGTCTGTCCTGGGAGGCCTCTGGGCCCTCAACCCCCAGCAAGACGGAAGCGATCTGCCTGGCAAGGGGGCCATCGAGAGGTCCCCTGCAGCCCTGGCTCCAAACGGAGCCTCTGGAAGGCTCGTGGCGAAGACCTTAACTGGCCCTCGAAAGCAGGGGAGTTGGGGCCAACCCGGGGGTCCTGCCTGTCTCCGCGCCGGCCGAGGCGCGCACGTGCCGCCCACCTGAGCAGGGGCGGGGAGAAGGCCCGGCGAGCATCAACAGCTGTCTCCGGGGTACACGGCAGGAACCGAGGGAGGAGGGTGACCCACCCCCTACCTAACCACCCCCCGCCACGCCTACAGAAGTGGGGAGGAGGGGGGCAGGGGTGAGGAGGCCAGAGACGGGAAG
>PJEM01020503.1:0-13480 GCA_004023845.1 Helogale parvula
CATTTCAGGCTGAAAAAGGTGAACTGCAGCCACGTACAGCAGGAAATTTATCAGACTCTCCATGGAAACACCAACCCAGAACATGTTGCCATCTTTGGTAACGCTGACCCAGCCCAGAAGAGAGAGTGGACGAGGATCCTCAGCAGGAACTGCAGTGTTTCAGTAAGGAGAGAAATACATGTTCTCGCAGAAACTCACTTTCCCTTTTTGTTTATAAATTATGAATATTAAAATTAAAACTAGCCCTGTTTCTATAGATGATGTGACTCTCATAAAAGGAAGACTACAAGAAGTCATGCCCATTTGAAGTTATTATTTCGGGTTAGGTTTATGCCTAAGTTACTTTCCTTACTTGGAAAAAAATTTGAAGGTGGAAAATCTAGAGATTGTTCTGTGGTTCAAAATCAACCTTACTTACAGTAAGAGAAAGTATATATTTCAGATATTCTCTGTATTCTTGAATGTTTGATCAACACAGATTCTTTGAGGTTGAAATTGTGTGTTCTTTCTATTATGAAAGTTTACATAGTTATAGTTATTAATAGGTTAAAAATTCAAACCATGTACGTGGTGGTATTCAGTGAAGAGTGAAAACCGCAACACCCCCCTCCCTAAAAAAACTCACTTTCTGTTTTTACTTTTCCTGGTGGCTCTCTAGATCAGTGCCAGCAAGTGTGTTTCTGGACTCAGCTCAGGTGAAATGAGTAAATCTGCTATGCTATTCTGGCTTCTTCCTCTTTTGCCTAACCCCGTATCGCCTCACTTTGGTCTCAGCTGTACCTTTAATTTTCTTTTCTTTTAAAATTTTAAGTTGTTCTGGCACCTGGCTGGCCTAGTCAGTTAAATGTCCGACTTTACTTCAGGGCATGACCTCACGGTCTGCGAGTTCGAGCCCCACATCGAGCTCTGTGCTGACAGCTCAGAGCCTGGAGCCTGCTTCAGAGTCTGCATTTTCCTCTCTTTCTGCCCCTTCCCCGCTTATGCTCTGTCTCTCTCTCTCTCTCTCTTAAAAAAAAAAAAAAGAATAAATATTAAAATTTTATTTTTCTGTGTAAGTAATACATCCACTTGGCTCAAAATTCAAAAAGTACCAAAAAAAAATTATGTCTCAGACAGCTCTTCCCTTCCACAGAAGCAACTGAAATTAGTAGTTTCTCTCCTTCCACAGATACTGCATCCTCACACAAGTATATACTCTTGTGCTTTTTTTTAATCATAAAACACCATAGACACCGTTCTACACCTTGCTTTTTTCACTTGACCTTAGATTATGTTCCATATCAGTACATCATGTGCTTCCTCGTTCTTTGCACATATGGCTGCGTAATATTGTATTACATGGATGAACCATAATTTATTTATCTAGATTTTTTTGTAGATATTCAGGTTGTTTTCAGTCTTTTGCTGTTATACACAAATGCAGCATTTTTTAACCTGGTTAAGGCACCATTTCATACATAAGAGACTAAGCCTATATGACAACTTCTAGAAGTAGAGTCGCTAGATCAAAGGCATATGCATTTAAATTTTTAATAAATATTATCAATTTATTCCCCATACAGGTTGTACAAATTTACAGTCCCATTATTCATCTGTGACACAGCTTTTTCCCCCTAACCCTCTTTAACACTGTTATGAAAATTTTTAATCTTTTTTCATAAGTGAAAATTAGTATCTCAGTGTAGTTTCATTTTTCTCTCACTGTAAATAACGTTGAGTATTTTGATATGTGGTTGAACAATTTGTATTTTATTTACTATTATCTGTTTATATTCCTTGCCCATTTTTATTGAATCACTGTTTTATGACTTATAGGAAATCTTTGCGAATTTGAGAAATGAACTCTTTTGGGATGATGTTCAGATATGTTTTCCCAGTTTGCCATTTGTCTTTTGACTTTGTTTCCGGTATTTTTTTTTTATATTATGAGAGATATCAATTTATATTTTTAATTTAACCCTTGAGTTGTGGTTCAGACTTTGGAAGGCCTCTCTCTTTAGAGATTATTTTGAAAGTTCCCTTTTCTCTTCCACAAGACTATTATGACTTTATTCCTTATATACTTCTTTCCTTTTAAAAAGTCTTGAGGTGATAAGGAAACACATGTGCTTGATCCAGGCTTTGTGTAACTGACGTCAAACTGAGTTCTCATAAATCTCCCACATAGCCCTACAGAGGAAGTGTGGTTTGGGGTGACTGTGGCTGAGAACAGCAAGAGGGTAAAGAGAGGTTGAGATTATACTAGAACTACTCTCTATTATTTTTATTTCCTTAAACCTACAGCTTATATTTTTAAATCACATCTTTGAAGAATATTTGACAACATAGGAAAGTATTCCTAATGTAGAATGTTTAAATGAAAAGAAAGATGCTTCAAAATATTTGGGACAATCACATGAAAGGTTCAACACGAGTAGCCATTAAGAAAATGCAAAATCACAATGAGATACCACTTCACACCCAGTAGGATGGGCATTCTTAAAAGACAGGCACTGACCAGTGTTGGCAAGGATGTGTAGAAACTGGTACCCTCAGGCATTATTAATGGTAAATGGTACAGTCACTTTGGGAAACAGTGCTAGTTCCTGAATAAAATAAGCTTAAATATGGTGTGTCTCTCCCCATTCCTAATTGACACATTATTATTGCCAGTGTCTGAGCCTTACTATAAAAAAGTATGAAGCTGAGAAGCACAAGGCATATTTGAGGATCGAGCCCTGTGTCTGCTGAGTTATAGTACCCTCCTGATTGATGTCCTCACTTACGCCATTCCTTCTTACCTCTTGGAATTAATCTTCCTGGAGTCACAGTTCTTGGTTGGATTCATAATTGAAACCTGAAATGTCTTCCTTAACCTTTCACTGCTTCTGTGTAAAAGTCCTCTGCTTTAGTCAAGTGGTCTGCTCAAGGCCAGTGCCTCCATCTTGCCTGGCACAAAGAAGACACTCAGTAACTATTATTCAAATTAGTCAGTGCATATCCCTCTATGACGTCAGTGCTAGTCTAGTTCCACACCTTTTTATATGCCATCTCTCTACCTGAATTTTCCTC
Organism: Helogale parvula; assembly: GCA_004023845.1. Classification (NCBI taxonomy): domain Eukaryota; kingdom Metazoa; phylum Chordata; class Mammalia; order Carnivora; family Herpestidae; genus Helogale; species Helogale parvula. Next base: position 3,052 of record PJEM01020503.1, read on the forward strand.
TAATCACCATTTCTTCCAGTCCACACGTTACTCATCCCAGTCCTACGAAGCCATCCTCAACCAGAAATGGCGGTTTCTTCTGGCATTCCACAGCATTGACTATGCACCACTACTGAGTACTTCTTATAACCCTTGTACCCGGGTTCACATTTTATTAACCTCTGTATTAGTCATTTCCATTTTAGAATATTAATTTTTTCAAGATCAAGGACAACAGTATGGTCTATTGTGAACTTTTGTATTCTTTCTCTAAGTCTTATTACCTTCTCTATTATGTATAATGTTTAAGAAACAGTGGCTGCTTAATGCATGGTAACTGACTATAGGCAACCATCAGCAATTCAAGCAGATACTTCTTTACCCTTCTACAGGCTACGCATTGTACTTCCTGCTGTGTCATACCAGTTTCCTTGGAGATCCAGGTATTGTGGGCGTATATAGGCCTCCAGTCCAACCCACAAGCTCATGTGGCAGGAGCCCGATTCCTATACCAGTGCCAGTCCATAAAGGTAAGTTATGGCTCATAAAGGACTGCTGAGCATTGAAATGTGTAGATGGTCTTACCATCTATATATGAAGCAGATCACTTTTTAACATTGCGAGCCAGTTTATGCTACGAGCCAGCATTTGGTTAGAGAGAACTGATACAACTTTCAAGTCAGTCTTCCCTGCCTGATTATTGAAATTAGCATGTTGTCGTGATGAATACAGTCTATATCTTTTTCCCTAGCTTCTTTCCTTTTTTTAATTTCCTGAACCCAGACTATATTATAGATTAATTTCTTTTCAATTATCATACCAGTGTGGTGCCTGGGTGGCTCATTTGGTTAAGCATCCAGCTCTTGGTTTCGGCTCAGGTCATGATCTCATGGTTTCGTGCGTTCGAGTCCCATGTCGGGCTCTGCACTGGCAGTGAGGAGCCTGGTTAGGATTCTGTCTCTTGTCTCTTTGATCGCCCTCCCCCCCACCCCTACCCACTCAGGCTGTCTCTGTCTCTCTCAAAATAAATAAATAAACTTTTAAAAATATTATCATACCAGCATTACTATACCAGTTGATGTAACCACGGAAAACATTTTCTGTAACTGAGCATTCAGTATGACAGTCACACACTTACCAGAATCTGTGAGCCTGTTGATTGCTTAAAGATATTGCTATGGCCAGCAGTTTCTACAATAGCCAAATCATGGAAAGAGCCTAAATGTCCATCACCTGATGAATGGATCAAGAAGATGTGATTTATATATACAATGGAGTTCTACATGGCAATGAGGAAGAATGAAATCTGGCCATTTGTAGCAAAGTGGATGGACCTCAAGGGTGTCATGCTAAGTGAAATAAGTCAGGCAGAGAAGGATAAATACCATATGTTTGCATTCATAGGTCTAGCAGGAGAAACCTAACAGAGGAATGTAGGGAAAGGAAGGGGGAAAGAGAGCAGGGGAGAGTGAGGGACACAGATCAAGGGAGACTACTGAATACTGAAAACGAACCATGGACTGAAGGGGGAAGGGGAGGGAGCGAAGGGGGTGATGGTCATGGTGGGGAGCACTTGTGGGGAGAAGCACTGGGTGTTACATGGAAACCAATTTGAAAGTAAACTATTAAAAAAAAGATATTGCTATGGCTAGTTTGTAGTCATCAAATCTTAGTTGATTGGATTCCATTAACATAAATAATTTTAATAGTAGTAAACATATACCTGTTGTTTATGATGTGCGTTAAGACAGCTTTAACACCTGCCTTGGTTTTAATATATAATCCTTAGCTTTAGAATTGCAAAAACAGGGGTGCCTGGGTGGCTTAGTCGGTTAAGCCTCCGACTTCAGCTCAGGTCAGATCTCATGTTCGTGGGTTCGAGCCCTGCATCAGGCTCTGTGCTGACAGCTAGCTCAGAGCCTGGAGCCTGCTTCCGGTTCTGTGTTTCCTTCTCTCTCTGCCCCTCCCCCTCTCATGCTCTGTCTCTCTCTGTATCAAAAATAAATAAAACATTTTAAAAAATTAAAAAAAAAAAGAATTGCAAAAACAGAAATGATTAAGTTCTAGTGAACTGATTCATATATAAATTGACATGCCAGCTTATTAACTTTTAATGAAAATTAAAACTAACTGAAATTATTACCTAGATGTCACTGCATTTATATCCCAGAAAAGAAATAAGCTAGACTGCATGTAGGCCAGAAGTAAAATATCTTTAGCTCCTTCTTACAACAGGGTTGAGAATCTTAGCTCACTATGCTTATAAATGGGATTAAAATTCAGGTTACCAGAAACTGTTAGTGAAAAAACTCCATTTTTTCTCTGTATTACTGAATAACATAACACGATTTCTATAAGTTTCATTTAATCTGTTACAGATCCTGCACTGAATATATTGTTTTGTTTTTCTAAACTGTCTTTATTTGCAAGTTTGGAAAGATACCCACAGGACTATTCCTTTTTCTCTGAATCTCTCTTAGGCATGGAAGTCACCCAGGGCCTTTCATTATGTAGATATTTTAATCACTGTCTTTTTTCTAGTATTTAGTAGAAGTTGGCTTTTTGGATTAGTTTGCCGCCTCTACAAAATCACACTCTGCAGTCAGTCATATCTAACTTGCCCAGCTGGTTGACAGATGAAAACTTCAGCTGTGCTTCATTCATGTATAACTGAAGAAAGTATCTATTCCAGTCATGGAGCAAAAATGAACTGTGTTGAGCTTACTGAGAGGTGGTATGGGATATACCAAATCGTGTGTGTTTACTTAGGATGGTTTAAAAGATTTGCAAAGTTAATTGTGACTATACAAAAATTTTCACCTTTAGGACTGACTTGAGAAACTTGGCCCCTTCCACAGAAGTGACTGAAATTACTAGTTTCTATATATTTTACAACACAACCTACCTTATAGCACACACCTACATAAAAGTGAAATGAAAGTTTTATAAAACTGTTTATGCAACACACAATGTGATACTGTCTATTGTAATTTATTCATTTTTTTTAATGCTAGACACTAATGAGGCACAATTTGCAATTTGAAAAACACTTTTAGAAAATTCATCTCTGACTGCATTTTTTTTTAAATTTTTTTTTAGTGTTTTATTTATTTTTGATACAGAGAGAGACAGAGCATGAGAGGGGGAGGGGCAGAGAGAGAAGGAGACACAGAACCAGAAGCAGGCTCCAGGCTCTGAGCTAGCTGTCAGCACAGAGCCTGATGCGGGGCTCGAACCCACGAACGTGAGATCTGACCTGAGCCGAAGTCGGAGGCTTAACCAACTGAGCCACCCAGGCGCCCCTCTGACTGCATTTTAAAGCTAGTTATATTGTTTTATTTACTAATTCCTTTTATTCATTATAAGTGAAAGTTGACAGTGTTTTATATCTCAAATAGCATATGCTAGAATAACTGCCAATCTAGCTCCCAATCTGTTGTAGTGGGTTCTATTCTTATGGACCTTACTAGGAATCTGTTGAAAGCTATTCACTTACTAGAAAAAGTAGTAGAAAAATATTGCAAAAAATTTTTCTATATCTTCAAGGGATTTATTGATTTCTTGAAGCCAAGCTAAGACCTAGACTAGGAAAGATAAAGAACGCTGAACAAAAATGAAATCTACTTGATTTTAGAAACAATTGCTACAAAGGAAAGGGCCAGGAAGTGGCTAGATTGGTATTTCTCTTACCTATTGAAGGATGAGAGAATATCATCACCTTTGGATCACTGTTACAGTCTGTAAAGTTTCTGTCACCAAAGTCTTTCTTTTTCAAGGATCAGTCAACCCCCATTTGCCTCTATCTCTTAATGAATGCCAAGACTATAGAGGTACTGGACCCCCTTATATAGTTCTTAGTAGTCTTTATAGACGAACCTTACTTAGTTGACAGGGCTGTTTTCTTTCTACCTTTTTTTTTAAGAACTTTTGAAAGTTATGCTCATTTTTCCATATGTTAAAATGTATAACCACTTGAGATGTCCCCCTGGTACATATGATGAACCACAGTGATTCTTTAACATATTCATTCTCCTTGACTCATCTGAAAATCTTGATAATTTCATCAACATCTTTAAAATACTGAGGGCATTTAAATTTTTTCATTGGCTTCTCCCTCAAATATATGTTTGGCTCTAAAAAATATGGAGAACTGAGTGTACGTTAGGTAACATAATATTGTACATAAATAATTTTTTTAGAAATTATTATTCTCCTTAATTCCACTTTATTTAAATCATTAGTTCTCCTAAAGTCATAGTTTTAATATCAGATCCAGTTCACTTCTTAAAGATCATGTACTTACATGAGGAAAAATTACCATTACATGGACCTTTATAATATGCTTTATAGTTAAATAAGTTCCAATCATCATAATAGAAATCATCATATCTGATTGTGTTAGATTAAAAGAGACTCATGAATAAAATAATCAGATACAGTTTATTTTTTTTTGCATTGGATTCTGATTTGGACAAACAACTGTAAATCTAATTTTGGAATGGTTGGGAAGTTGAGTATGGACTACATTTTAGAAAGAAATATTAACAGGAAAAGGTAGAGGTTCTTTTTCTTTTTTTAAGTAGATTTCTAAGCAGCCTGAACAATATGATTTCACATGGATAAAAACATATATGTGGATGTTTATATATATAGGTCAAGATATAAATGTTAATACTGGTATTCTTCGAGATGGAAATACAATGTTTTTCTTTCTCATTTTTACTTACTAACAGTCTTAACCTTTTATAATATAATTTACTGCTTTTGTAATAATTAAACTTTCTTAAAGTCACTAGGAAAACAGCTAGAAATAACTGGATGTTATTTTAAAGATGAATTTATTCAGTTTCATTTACAATAACATGAAAAAATATAAAATACTTAGAACCAGTTTAGCAAAAGAACAAAAGACCTATTCACTATAAAACATTATAGGGAGAAAATTCAGGAGACCTAATAAATGAAGCAATATACCATGCTCATGGAGAAGACGATTCAGCATTAAGATATCTATTCCCAAATGGACCTAACAGAATTAATGCAAACCCCAAAAAATCATTGCAGGCATTTTTGTGGAAATGGACAGCCTGATTCTAAGATTTATATGAAAATGCAAAGGACTTAGGATAACCAAAACAATTTTGAAAAAGAAAAATTAAGTTGGAGCACTTAAGTCTATTGATTTCAGGATATACTCTAAATCACAGAGTGTGGTACTGATATAAGGATAGAGAAATAGGGGCGCCTGGATGGCTCAGTTGGTTATGTGTCCAACTTTGGCTCAGGTCATGATCTCATGGCTTGTGAGTTTGAGCCCCATGTCAGGCTCTGTGCTGACAGCTCAGAGCCTGGAGTCTCCTAAGGTTTCTGTGTCTCCTTCTCTGTATGCCCCTTCCCCGCTCATGTTCTGTCTCTTTCTCTCTCCTTCAAAAATAAACAAACATTTAAAAAAAATTTTTTTAAGGACAGACAAATAGACCAATGAGACAAAATAGAGTCCAGAAATCCACAAATCAAATCAATGAGAAAAGTACTTGTTAAAAAATAGTTGGTACTGAAACAACTGGACAAAACTGGAACTACTGAATAAACGTAGGGGAAAAAATGTATTGACTCCATACACAAAAAGTACTTATGCTTGCATCACAAACCTATATATGAAACCCAGAGTCACAAAACTTTTAAAGGAAACATAGGAGGATATTTTTGCAAGTTTAAAGTAGGCAAATGTTTCTTCTTGAATGAGAAACAAAAATCAAACCATAAAACTAAAAATTTAATAAATAGGTCTTTTTCAAAGTTCAGAATAACTGCTAATCAAATGACACCTGTATGAAAATGAAAATGCACGCGATAGTCTGGTAGAAAATATTTTTCAATTCATTATCTGACAAAATATTAATATCCAAAAGATAAAAAGAATGCCTATAAATAAGTAATGCAAGGACTAAAATAAATTAACTAACTAAAAATGGAAAGATTGAACAGATACTGTACAAAAGGAAATAAAAGGTGCTCAAAGTCATTAGTCATTAGGGATTACAAATTATAACCATGAAATAGCATTCACTGTGAAATTAAAAATATTTACTAGAATAACTAAATTGAAAAACTAAAAGACTGATAACATGAACCCTCAGTTTTCATACATTGCTAATGGAGATGAAAATGGCACAACCATTTAGTCTTTTACATACTCATCTTCCCTGTGACCCAGCAATTTTACTCCTTGGTATTTACCCAAGGGAAATTGAAACCTATGTCCAAAACAAGGCCTATTAAGAATGTTCGTAGCATCCTTATTCATAGTAGCACAAAACTGAAAACAATCCAGATATCCATCATCAGGAGAATGGGCAAATTGTGTACATTCACACAACAGAATTCTCACAATAAAACAATGAATTACCTGTACACAAAACAGTATAGATGTATCTCAAAAACACTTGTCTTGAATGAAAGAATCTAAACACACACAAAAGTTATATTTTAAGATTTCATTTATACAAAGCGCAAGAACTGGCAAAAGTAATTATTTAGTGATAAAAGTCAGAAAGTGGTTGCTTCTGGGAGACAGACTGGAAAGAGGCACAAGGGAGCCCTCTGTAATGATGGATGTATTACAGAGCTTACTTTGGATGTGGGCCATTAGCATATGCACTTGTCAAAACTTGTTGAAGACTTAACATGTGTACATTGTATACAAGTTATACTACAATAAAAAGTTAAAATGATACAGGGAAAAAACACAATAAAAGCCACTGATTGGGGGAAATATTTACAATATATCTTTCTGACAAGGTTCTTATATGTAGAATAAAGAGCTCCCAGAGCCCGGTAATAAGTTACACAGTTGAGCAAAGATGAATTTGTTCTAGTTCATAGTTCTAGTTGATGAAATGTGTAGCTACAAAAACATAAATCTAAGGGATGTATCCATGGCTTTTCTTCTAATGATAGTTTCTTTCCATTTGTAATGACTTGACATAGAGAATTAACATAATGATTTAAAATTTGTGATTATAAAGATGTAATATAGTAATATATCAATATATCAGGTGTACTTCCCTTATTACTAAAGCCAAACAAAACATAATCCAAACTTTTTCACATTGTTACAAAGTAAATCTTATTTGGAGACAAAGGATTTTGCTCAATGTAAGCTGGACTGAAATAAAGCCCCTAAACCTCCCAAAGTGTTAAAACAGAATATTTGATGGTAATTTCTGAAGTAAATGTTATAAAATATGATAGTTTAAGGCAGAAATAAATTAACCGTGCATAAGACAACTGGATCCACAGTAAAAGAAACGTGCTAACTTGGCTATGTGTGTTTTGTTTTTTTATTAAGAGAAATGAGATGACTAGACTTTGAGGATTGTTTTTCCCCCAATGTTCATGCTATACATTCACTAAACAGTGAATTCTCTAATTTTGCTTATATATATAACTTTTAAAATGCAAATAGAGGGCACCTGGGTGGCTCAGTCCACCCAGAGTTAAGAGTCCAACTCTCGATCTCAGCTGGAGTTATGATCTCATGGGCTCCTGAGTTTGAGCCCTGCTTGGGGCTCTGCACTGATGGTGTGGAGCCTGCTTGGGATTTTCTCTCTTCTCTCTCTCTGCCCCTCCCCTGCTAATGCGCTCGCTCGCTCTCTCTCTCACTCGCTCTCTCTCTTTCTCAAAATAAATAAAATTTAAAAAATAAAAGATAAAATGCAAATAGAAAAATTTTAGTCTTTTGAAATTTATGTATAACACACTAAACGTAAAAGCCTTGTTCTTCATGTGGCACTAGAACACAAATTTTAAAGTGAGTCAATAACATTGAGTAAGTGCATTCAAATTCCTTTTAAGCACTGGACTGTCTACTAGATTATATTTGTTCCAAACTTCCACACAATTATGGAAGCAGTATTCTTAGTATGTGAAGAATAAGCATCTAATTTGATATATTAGTTTATAAATAAATATTTGAAGGAAGGAAGGAAGCACAACCTTTAAGGATCCTAATTAGGGAGAGATAAGGGGTCAGAGTGATTTATAGTTACTATTAAATAGCTATGGCATAATTTTTTCCTTTTGATTTATTATCTCTTGTTACTTTATATTAGTGTCCTATCCAAAAATACCTCTACTCATTTGTCAAATATATATATATATATTGAGTGCCTACTTTGTGCCAAATACCATGGTTGCTGCTCTAGGTAAAGTGTGGTAAATGAGATAGACACCATCCCTGCTTATGGAAAGTGTAGGACAATACTGAGGTGAACTTTAGAATACTGTTATGGAAATTCATCAGGAGATACTGATAGCTGGGCCTGGGGGGCGGGGGGAGGGCTGTGAGGGCTGCCGGAAGTAGACAGAGTTCAGGAGGTTTAGCGGTGTCACGGGTAGGACTTGATTGCTTGGATACAAAGGTTGGGGGCGAGTGAGTCAAGGATAATGGATATGTTTTCAGTTTGGGCATCTCATTCATTTCTTGTATATTTTATTTTATTTTATTTTTTAATAATAGTTTATTGCCAATTTAGTTTCCATGTATCACCCAGTGCTCTTCCCCACAAGTGCCCCCCTCCATGACCATCAGCCCCCTTCTCCATTCCTCCTCCCTCTTCAGTCCTCAGTTTGTTTTCAGTATTCAAGAGTCTCTCACGATTTGCCTCCCTCCCTCTCCCTAACTTTCTTTCCCCTCCCCTTCCCCTTCCCATGGTCCTTTGTTAAGTTTCTCCTGTTAGACCTATGAGTGAAAACATATGCCTGATTTATTTCACTTAGCATGACACCCTCGAGGTCCATCCACTTTCCTTCAAATGGCCAGATTTCATTCTTCCTCACTGCCATGTAGAACTCCATTGTATATATAAACCACATCTTCTTGATCCACTCATCGGTTGATGGACATTTAGGCTCTTTCCACGATTTGGCTATTGTAGAAAGTGCCGCTATGAACATTGGGGTACATGTGCCCCTATGCATCAGCACTTCTGTATCCCTTGGGTAAATCCCTAGCAGTGCTATTTCTGGGTCATAGGGGAGTTCTATTGATAGTTTTTTTGAGGAACCTCCACACTGTTTTCCAGACCGCTGCACCAGTTTACATTCCCACCAACAGTGTAGGAGGGTGCCCGTTTCTCCACGTCCTCGCCAACATCTATAGTCTCTTGATTTGTTCATTTTAGCCACTCTGACCACTGTGATGTAGTATCTCAGCATGGTTTTGATTTGTATTTCCCTGATGATGAGTGACGCTGAACATCATTTCATGTATCTGTTGGCCATCTGGATGTCCTCTTTGGAGAAGTGTCTATTCATGTCTTCTGCCCATTTCTTCACTGGATTACTCATTTTTCAGGTGTGGAGTTTAGTGAGTTCCTTTTAGATTTTGGATAGTAGCCCTTTATACGATATGGCATCTGCAACTATCTTTTCCCATTCTGTCAGTTGCCTATTAGTTTTTTTGACTGTTTCCTTTGCGGTGCAGAAGCTTTTTATCTTGATGAGGTCCCAATAGTTCTTTTTTTTTTTTTTTATGTTTTTATTTTTGAGAGACAGAGAGAGACAGCATGAGCAGGGGAAGATCAGAGAGAAAGAGACACACAGAATCCGAAGCAGGCTCGAGGCTCTGAGCTAGCTGTCAGCACAGAGCCCTACATGGGGCTTGAACCCACGAACTGTGAGATCATGACCTGAGCTGAAGCTGGACGCCAGCTCCTGACTGAGCCACCCAGGCGCCCCCCAATAGTTCATTTTTGTTCTTGATTCCCTTGCCTTTAGGGATGTATTGAGTAGGAAATTGCTGCGATTGAGGTCAAGGAGGCTGTGTCCTGCTTTCTCCTCTAGGGTTTTTGTGGTTTCCTGTCTCACATTCAGGTCCTTCATCCAATTTGAGTTTATTTTTGTGTATGGTGTAAGATAGTGGTCTACTTTCATTCATCTCATGTTGCTGTCCAGTTCACTCAGCACCACCTTTTAAAGAGGCTATCTTTTTTCCTTTGGATACTCTTTCCTGCTTTGTCAACGATTAATTGGCCATACATTTGTGGGTTCAGTTCTGGGCTCTCCATTCTATTCCATTGGTCTGTGTGTCTGTTTTTGTGCCAATACCATACTGTGTTGATGACGACAGCTTCGTAGTAGAGGCTAAAGTCTGGGATTGTGATGATAGTGCTGGAAGTCGTAGCATCAGCAATCAGACAACAAAAGGAAATAAAAGGCATCAGAATTGGCAAAATGAAGTCAAACTTTCACTTTTCGCAGATGACATGATACTCTACATTTCTTGTATATTTATATGTGATACCCTGTTGACTACCAAATGTAATTTTGCCTTTTGCACTTGCCTATTTTACACCCTCTCCTTTTTTTAATTTGGTGGGTATGCCTGAGGTTTTCTTCCCCTTTCTATTGTGTTTGTTATGTCTGTTGTGAAAGATTGCCCTCGCGT
>PJEM01020504.1:0-13363 GCA_004023845.1 Helogale parvula
CTCTTCCCACCGGAGCCTCCGCTTTCACAGAGGCCTGGAGTACCGTCTGCCGCTCGGGCCCTCGGTGGCCCCGGTGAGGGGAGCCACCCTGCCTGGCACTTCGACGGAGAAGGTTGAGCACAGAGCTCCGGGCACAGGCTCAGGCCCCCTCCCGGACTTCTGATGGTGCCCCCCATCCAGGACCCCCCTGCAGCCTCGGAGCACACAGAGGCCCGCCTACCCGGCGGAAGCCAGGCGCCCCAGAGGCTTCGGGTCCTCTTGGGGTGCCCGGGGACAGCCCGCCCCCCCTCCTGCCAAGATGCCTATTCGAGCACAGTCCCCGCCCTCCCACTGCGCCCCTGCACAAGGTGCCCAGATCACCAGGCCCGGGACACCCGAGGCTCGCCCAGCGTGAGTGTAAACTTCACACGAGCTCTCCTCCGTCATCCTGTCTCTGAGCCTAAAGCATGACCAGGGCAACGGCTTCCAGACCCGGACAGGGGCTGCCACGCGGACCCTCCGGAAGCCGGCCGCCTGCTGCTCGTGGGGTGAGCACATGAGCACATGACCCAGAAGGAAAGGCCGGCTTCCAAGGGAGACTGGGAAAGATGGCTCCATCCAGTCCTGACGGAGGGCTGGGCGAGAAACACCATCTGGTCGCGGGCGCCAGCACGCCGACCCTCCGCTCCTGGGCACAAGGGAGCCCCGTGCTGGCACCTGCGCCTGCTGGCAGGAAGGGGCCAGAGGGGCAGAGAGGCCGGCGGGGCGGGCGTGTCCTGGTGCCGGGCCGGCTCGCCGTCAAGGGCAGCGCCGCAACTCAGCGGTGCCGGCGCGGACGGAGCAACAGGAAACCGTCTTCTCAAAACACAGCACCCGGGAACAGGGGGCCCCGCAGAGCACCACAGCCCCCAGCACGGCAGCCCCGCCCTCACCCCTCACACCCCTGCACCTGAACCTGGGTGGTGGGCGCGCCCCGGGTTCCGGGACGGGCCCTGAGGCAGGCGGCGCTCACCGCTGCGCCCTCTCGTCCTGAGCCGCACCCGCCTTCCTGAAACGGCTTCCTCCCCAGCTTCCTGCCCACCTGCCGCCCTGAACAGGGGCCCCCACAGGCAGCCGGCACCTTCAGAGGTCAGAACCTTATGAAGGGAAGGCACGCCCCTTGAGGATGGCCTCGTCCCCAGACTCTGGAAACAGGGGACCCTGGATGGCTAACGGGACCTGGCAGATGTGACAAGTCCAGGACCTTGGAGCAGAAGGCTGACTGGGTCGAGGACGTCTAGTCACAGCAGAGCAAGGCAGCTATCCATCGAGAGGACAAGGGTCCAACCGACCACTCGAGGGCCGACCTGAAGGGCTCCCAGTGGCCCAGGATGGGGCACGCTGAAGGTCAGCAGGGGCGACGCCCCTGAAGCATTCGCGGCTGCACTCGGGATGAGCTGTGGACCTCACCGGTCACCGGCAGGAGGCCAGCTCGTCACTCTGAGGACAGGCACATGAAGGAGCCGTTCCCATCGGGAGCCCTTCTCCGCTCACCTCTTACCTGACGCACTGAGGGGTGGGGCGAGGCACCCCAGGGCCCTCTGCAGCCCCCGGGGGGGGGGACCGGCGGAGCTGGCCAGTGACGGTCAGGACGGCCCACTGCCCAGTGGAAAGCGGGACGCCCACGCCACCTATGACAGCTGGACCCGCCCTAAATCTGACAGCGCCACGGGACTGCAGGACCCCCACGACCCCCCAGGAGTGGAGTGAGAGGAGGCACCCACGCGGCAGCACAGGGGACGGGCAGGACCAACAGGACAAGCAGCCGGTTTGCCCGAGGAGTAACCTGCCGGGGCACAGCGGTGGGCGCGGCCTCTGCGCGGGCCTCGTCTAGCTGGCCTGCCCCAGGACCTGGGAAAGCCCGGCGTCCGGGCACCCAGGGATGGGAGGTGACACCGGGGGCCCGCACAGAAGCGTCCGCGTCTGCTGCGCCAGAGGGGGCGCGGGGATGTCCCTCAGCCCTCCAGAGCCCGATGGCTGCAGGACTCGTCTCCCGGCAGCCGCTGAGGGACCCGGGGCTCGGGCGCGGCAGGCCCGGCCCTGGGGAAGGTGGCCTGGCATTCGCGGCTCTCTCTTCTGCCTTTATCAATGTCTGAGACTTTACACAGTGAAGAACACAGACCACAGAAAGGGCCGGATTTGGGTCAGGGACTCCTCTGATGTTGCAAACAGGACCCAGGCTCAAGGTCACAGAAGGTCATGCTCTCCAAGCCAATTCGCGGGGAAACTTCAGGAAACAGAGTGACTTAGGTCGCTCGAAGTCCCCGAGGCAGGCCTCCGTGCACGCGGCTTGCTGACAAAAGGGGGGAAACCGGGATAAACCCCATGTGCCCCGGAGTCCCACCCGACTTCCCGGGCACGGGACTCCCAAGGGACAGGGACGCTGGGAAGGCAGGGACAGGGCTGCCACTCGCCCAAACGCTACTGGGGCTGCGGTGAGCCAGGTAACGAGGTCAGCTACGGTCTCCACTACAGGCGTCACAAACGTGAGCCTGACGGTGACACCGGCAACGTCCTTTGCCCGCTTCGCACCGAACTGTGCCCGCTGGGCCAGGGCTGGGGGCGCCCCGGGAGCCGCGGCCACAGGCAGAGCTGTCTCGTTCACCGCACCGACGGGACCCTCGGCCCAGCGCTGCTCTGCCCAGCGGGGGGTCCAACAGCTCCCCGTCAGCCTCCCTGTGGCCCGCGTCACCCCCAGAGGCTCCCCGCCCACTCCGGAACAATCCACAACCCTCCCGAGCTGCAGGGGCGGGGAAGAGCCACATCCCTTTTCAATTAAGTCCTCCTTACAAGGAGTCTTTTCAAAGAGCCAGGTCCGAAGATGATTTTGTGACGGGGAAGAAAAGACCGGCAGCCTTGCCTAAACAGTAAACATTCCCACAACTGTAAATATGTCCCACCGGCCACAGGACGACATGGGAAACCAGCAGAGAGCAGAAAGAGCCATAATCACCGCTGCGCCCGTCTCCTGGTGGCTCACGGCGGTCCCAGGAGCGGAAGGGAGGGGGCGGGGGCACCAGGCCGGAAGCCACCCCAGGCCCGAGGCCCGGACCACCGGGACGAGCGCGGGCTGGCCTTCTGAGGCCATCCCTGGCCCGCGTCCCCGCGCCGGCCGCCAAGCTGCTGGCAACGCCTCGCTCGCTGCTGCTTTCCTCACATGTGGTTTGACTGACGCAAAGCAAGGGGCGAGCAGATGATTCATAACCGTCCAGGCACAGGGCTCACCCAGAAATGGCAGGAGCTCAAGACTGCTGAGTCACCAGGAACCATCCCCACGTCCCAGGAGGCCCCGCCAGTTTGAACTTTCACATCGACGCGTACATACGGGCTCCTAAAAGTGTGACGGTGGCAACAGCGTCCCCGTGCAGAGAAAGACACACCCGCACTGCGCTGCACCAGATGGCGGGGCAGGGCAGACAGGGGGAGGGAGGCCTGTGGCGGTGGCAGCCCCGGGCCCCTGGGGACGGAGGGGAGAGGGGTTGGAAATGCAGGGTCCCTCCCCTCCAGGGGTCCCTGCCCTCCAGGGGTCCCCGGGAGGGGAGAGTCGGCTGCAGCACAGGGCGCTGCCCCCGGAGGCAGAGGAAGGGGCAAGGCAGATGCAGCCCCATTAGCACCACGGGCCGGGCAGGAAAGGGTCCCCGGGAAGGCCAGGCCTCAAAGGAGGGGCAGGCGTGGACCAGGTGACAGGTGGGCCACCCCATCAGGGCAGGCAGAACACACGTGCGAGGCGGGCCCGCTCAGAGCATGCGGTGCAGGGCGGGGGCCCCGCAGCGGCAGGAGCAGTCCACGGGGCTGGGGCCGCCTCCTCCATGGCTGGGAAGGGCCACGGAGGGTCTGACGGAGCCTCCCTGACTCAGACCCCAGAAGATGGGGCTGGCGACAAGAGAACGCCGGGACACGATTGACCCGCAGCACCAGGGGGCCCGAGCAGGAGGAGACGGTGTAAAGCTGCCGATCAGAGGACGTTTCGAATCAGCGTGCAGAGGATGGCGGGGTCTACTCTCCACGCTGCCTCCAGCCCCCGCTCTCCCTTCTCCCCAGGGCAGGGCTGTCAGACCGTGGCCCTCGGGGCAGCTGGCGGCACGGGAAAGGGAGGCCAAGACTTCGGTCTGACCTGCACCACCATCACGTAAGCCCTGACGGACCCCCAACCCGTGGGAAACACGCCTCTGTGGCCGCGGGGGGCCCTCCCGGGGACTGATTCACGAGCAATGGAGAGGTCAGGCCTCCCAGCTGGAGGACACGGCCCTGGACGCGGCCCAGCCGCACGCGTGAGCCAAGGAATGGGGAGGATGGAAGGCAGGCCTGGAGCCTGACAACAGCAGTGGTGACACCAGCCCCCAGTGGCCAGGCCCAAGGGCTGTCCTCACTGTGCCGTCTACCGTCCCCTTGGTCCCCGGCCCCAGCCGCATGCCGGAACGTGCTCAAGCAGGCCCCTCTGGTGCCCAGGGCACACCATGCAGGGGTCGGCTCCACGGTGGCCCCATGCCCCAGCCCCTCACAAACAAGTCTGCCCCCAGGACCCCGCCAGCTCCGCAGGGATTCTCTGCGATCCTCAACCGCTCGGGAGGGGGGGGCCCTGAGAGCAGACGTGGGGCCCGCCTGCCCTCGGTGCCCTCCCCCTACCAGACA
The DNA here is from genome assembly GCA_004023845.1 of Helogale parvula. NCBI lineage: Eukaryota > Metazoa > Chordata > Mammalia > Carnivora > Herpestidae > Helogale > Helogale parvula. Next base: position 4,651 of record PJEM01020504.1, read on the forward strand.
CAGCGGGGGCAGCACGTTTGCTGAAGGAGGAGTAAGGAGAAAACCACATACGTCTTGATCCCCGTGGGGTAGGGCCCGGGAGGGGAGGTGGGCAGAGCCAGGTGGACAGTGAGGCCACACCTCCCAGGGCACAGCAGGCTGGGCAGAGCCCAGGTGTCTGCAAAGTGACACCACTGTGCAGCCGGGACCCGCCGCTGATCGCATGGGCGACCCGGGTCTCCTCGGGGTCCGACCCCCACAGGCACGCCGGAGCCCCTGAGGGAGGCTCCAGCGACTCAGAGGCCCGGCGCCACATGGCCAGCCCACCTCCAGGGCCCGGCCTTGTGGCGTCTGCACGGAAAGGCCTTCCCACCGCCCCTGCCGGCGCCCAGACACTCCGACAGACAGCACGCTGTGCTCCACACCACTGCCGTCCTGGGCCGCCGGTTCCCGGGAGCCGCCAGCACTCGGGTTCTGGGGTCTGGAGGAAACGAAGCACACAGGTAAGAGGACTCTGCTCCCAGCGGGCCGACCTCCCACGGAGCGCCCAGCGGCCAAGGTCACGGGGTTCTGAGAAGTGAGCATGCGCTCATCACTGGCTCAGACTGCTGAAGTCTCCAAGCCCTCCAGGAGAGAGGGGAAAGAGAGAGAAAAGCAATCAGCAGGAGAGCGTCAAGCTGGGAGGGGGGCGGGGGGTCAACTAACTCCCAGAGCCTCGGCTGCAGGGTCTTCCCAGGAGAGGGCCCGCGGCCGCCAGCGTTCCCTGCGAGGCCCCAGGCCGTGTTTACACTGGTTTTGAAAATACCTGACAATCTAATCTGCAAAGAAAAGAAAATCGTTTCAGTATGGAGACATCTCTCACTATGTATCAAAGTAACTCGCCAAAAGTTGTGGTTTAAGTTACCTTCTAGGAAGGTTCCAGAGCCTCCCTCAAAACTCACTTCCCTGCCCGTAAACACTTAGGCAGCACGCTTGCCCTTGGAACGGTGGAGCCCAAGAGCCGGGTGAAAGCAGAGGAAAACGGCAGAGCAGGTGTGGCCACGGGTCCCCAGACTGGGGACGGAGGCAGGTGACCTCAGCACCGCACAGCCCGCATGCACGCACACCTCCTGCCGGTCTCGGAGCGAGGCCTTAGAGCACCTTCACCTCAAATCCAGTACCAACTTTTACTTGCAAAAGCAAAGCCGTGACTAGCAGGCCCCATGTGTGGCCAGCAGTCTCCCTGCGTGGCCGACCTCGCAGACAGCAGGCCTGAGCTCTGGGCCCGCAGGTGCCAAAGACCAGGACCGAAGACATGAACTACTCAAAGAATCAGTCTGCGGACCTTCTCCCTGGCCAGAGTACAAGCTCATGCTCACTCCTCTGAGCCTTGTAACACATGCGTGGGGTGTGTATGTACCCATCTTACAGATAAGAAAGACCAAGGCTCCGGGAAACGAAGAGACGTCCCCAGCATCCAAGCAGCAAATCCAGCGCTCTGACCTGGTCTTAAGGACCCTGGCCAGTCTTCCCTGCCCCGGCAGAAGCCAGAGTCCTCTCTCCAGGATCAAGCGCAGAGGGACAGGCGCGCCTGGAAGGACGCGGCGTGACGCAGATGCCCGGAGGCGTGAGCTTGAAAAAGAAAGTGAGCAGCAGCAGCAAAGCAGGAAACCTCCGGCGAACGCCCACCGGGCCCGCCGCGACGGTCCCCACCAGTGGGCGGCAGGTGGGGCCGAGGGGAGGGCTGGGAGGCAAGCTGGTGAGTGGAGCGTGTTCTCACGCCCGAGGCAGGGACAGGGAGGGTGGCCGGCCAGGCTGCATACTGAACTAGACGTGTTCATTCTGGGAGAAACAACGAACGCCAGGCCCACTGGCGGGCCTTCTCCACGCTTTCTGGACACAGGTCGCCGAGGCCAGAGCGCCGGGCGACACTTAGGAGTCCCCTGCGGCGCTCCAGAATCAATAACCTCGGGCCGTGGAGAACGTGTGTGAGGCCGCACGGAGGCCCCAGGCCCCGCTCTCCAGGGGCACCGGTGTCCCAGGACGCGGGGCCCCAGCATGGCGGCCGCGGGGCCGGGCCCAGCCTGACGCAAGAGCCTCATTTCACCTGCGACGCACCCTCGCTCTGCTTTGTCAACCGCGGAAAACAAGCACACACGCCTTCTGGAAATTCACATTTTACGTTCCTCGTGTCAGTTGTGAGGGCGCCAACGAGGCAGAGACAGAAGCGAGAAGCCAGCGAGCCTCGTGCCTCCTGCTCGGCTGGAGAAGGCCAGCCGCGGACCGCCGACACTCTTGTCCCAAGCCCCCTCGTGCCAGCGCCCCCATGACTGCAGACGGGTACGAAGCTGCCATCGCCCTCAGTGTTCCTGGCGCACGTGCCCAACCGAGCCCTGTGGTCCATCCTGGGCGCAAAGCTGGGCCACGGGACACGGGGCAGATGACAGCAGCGGCCACACGCCCTCCACACACTGCAAACACTAGGCCTCAAGCAACCTGGGAACGGTGGAGGACACTTGACCCCCGTGGGGCTGCACTGCGGGCCCTCTTGCCAGGGACACGGGGCGCTCCCGTCCTGCCCCAGGAAACCAACGGCCCCCCCAGCGTCCACGGTTAAGAGCCGACCACGGGTCTTCCAATTACCGTCCCCAGGCAGGGCTGTGCACACGCACCGTTTTATAAACAACCTATGCCTTCCTTCTAGGCGTGGTCCCTTCACCCACCGAAGCCATCCACGTCTACGCAGGCCAGGCGACCACAGCGGAAGGCACAGAGAACACTCGGCAGCCCAGACCCTGCCGCTGTCAGGAATCCGACAACAAACTACGGAGCGTGCAGGAGTGCACAAGGAGAGGCCTCCATCGGGAGCGGAGACTCATGCTAAGGCCTGAACCAAAAGGGCACCTAGGAGTCCCCAAAATCGGGAAGGGAAGGATCCAGGCGGAAGGAGCGCAGGGGTCCTGGAGCAGTGGCGGCAGCCGGCACACAGCCTGGGGGGCCGTGGAGAGGAAGGCGCCCCAGCACCTGCCCCCCCACCCCCCCGCCAGACCCGAATGACTCCAGACAGATCGAAGAGCAATGCAGGCGAATCACGGCACCGGGAGTCCGGGTCCTCGGGGCCGCCGTCGCCAAGGCGTCTTAGCCCTAATTTGTGCCATTTCATCTCACGCTGGCCCCGCTGGGCAGTCCGCGGGTAGCAGCGGCAGCCGCCCGCCCAGAAGCCGGAGGAGCCGTCAGGAGGGTGATCGACCACGTGTCTGGGTCGGTGGAGGAGAAAATCGGAACCTGCTCGGGGACTCCTGGCCGGCACACCTAGACTGGACGGCGGGCCCGCAGGGGCAGGGAGGAGCCCGAGAGTCAGCCGCGGGACACGGAGCTGCCTCCGGACGTGGACGGCCACCCCCGCAGAGGAGCCAGCCAGGGCCCCCGCCGGTGGTGGGTGCGAGCTGCTGCGCGCCAGTGCTTCTGGAAAATGATGTAAAACACCCAATTGCTGCCAACAGCTCTCAAGGTCCACTCCCAGCTCCCACTCGTCAGGAGCCCCTGATGCTCTGAGAAGGACCGGAAGGACCCCCGGGATGGGTCGCTGCGGTAAGGGCGGTGGGGACCCCGAGTGCGACCTCAGCGAGCTGACGGGGAGCAAGAAAGGAGGACACGGGTGTCAGCCTAGGCTGCGCTCTTCACGGACCAGCCTGTGTGTCCCAGCGTCCCCCAGGGCTGGAGCAGAAGCAGGGGCGGGGCGGGACGAGCCAGCTCGGGGCTGTGTCATCAGGCAGCTGGCACGTGGCCCAGGCGAGGGCACCCTGCTGGAACCCTTAGGTGAGCATCTCAGGCCTGGCTCCCTGGGGCGGGGGGGGGCAGGCCCCCCTCCACTAGCTCCCTGCCCGGGTCACGCCCACCCAGGCCAGGCGGGTGCATGGCAGCCTGGCGAGAGGCCATGGGGCTGAGGCCGTGCTGGTGCCCCTGTGGACGCCGGCCGCACACACCACAGGCACCGAGGAGTGTCTTCGTTCGGAAGCCACGTGCGAGAGCATCCTGCCCCCACCCAGTCACGCAGGAAGTGACGGAGAGCGGGCAGGAGGGGGCGGAGGGGAAGTTCCACTCCACCACAGTTTTGAATGTAAGCAATCAGGGTGTATTTAGAAGCCCAGCTTTCTCAGAAAACAAGCCAGAAACAAGCAAGTGACTGAAAATTCAAGAAAAATGAGAGGGTATTCATGGGGAAAGGAAAGAACGGGATCAAAAGCAGGAAGGAAGTCAACGCATCGTGTCTAAATTTACGCATGGATCGGGCAAAACCGCTAAGCAAAGCACACCCACCCCCAGTGCTGACATGGCCACCTGCGGGGCACCTACAAGGCCTGGCTCCAAGTCCGGGGACGGGAAGGGCGGAGAAGGCAGGGGCTGGGCGTGCGGGCCCACAGGGTGGGGGTGCAGAGTCGGGAGAGACCTTGAGGCAGGGAGGAAGTTTGCTCCAGCAGCCCGCACCCTCCCGGGAAAGGAGGGCGTCGTGGACACCCCAGATTTAAGCGGAGGCTGCACCAGGCAGGTGGGCGTGGCCGAGACGGGACACAGGGGTGGAGGCCAGTGAGGGCACCGTGGAGAAAAAAGAAGAAGGATCCAAAAGGCCCGAGAGTGTGTGGGCCCCGAGCTGGGCTCATGGGGACACGGCAGGCGGGCTGGCCTCCCAGCTCTCATGCTGTGGAAAACCCAGATTCTGAATAGAGGACAGTTTCTATGGTGTGGGCGTGGCTGGGCTCAAGGCAGGGAAGGGACCCCCAGAGGAGCCAGGAATAACTAAGAGATAAATTAAGAGATAAAAACTGGGCAGATGGCAGAGCTAGAGCAGAGAGCGCAAGGGCTGGGCGAGGGGGAGCCACGGGGAGCACCCAGAGGTGCTGGGCTCAGGACACGGGGGCCGGGTGCTGCCAGGGAGCCCCCCAGTGAGGGCATTCCCGGCAGGTCACGCCCAAATGTCTCCTGACCAAGCCCACGGACCTCCATTCCCGTCCCGACATTTTCCACGTAGGGAGACCCAACCACACAGGAGCCCGAGCAGAGACAAGCGAGCACGCAGAGCGATGGCCAGAGGACGACAAGGCACCGGTGCCCAGGGTCAGACACACGCGTGAGACACGGGCCTTGCTGGGAACAGGAGACAGCGTTACTGTTTCTGAGACTTTAAAGGAAAAACTACCGCTAATGCTTTATCCACTTAGGTGCGTTTTCCTGCACGCGTGTTTTGAGTTAATAAGACATTTACTAAGATACTCGTAAACATTAAGAAACAAACCGTCAAACTTCTTCACTGAAGAAAAAGAACAAAATACACTTTCAAAAATAAGAATAGTTTAAACGAATTGATGGATAATGAATTTCAAATCATTTCCTAAAAACATCCCTACGAGTGGTTTAAGCAATGGATACCATGCAGACCCCAAAAAGGAAATGAAGTGAATTAGAAGGCAGTTATGAAGCAGTTAGTTGGAAAGGAGGAGAAAAAAACGCAAGAAGAGGCGCGTCGGAAGGCCCAGCACCCCTGCTCGGGACGAGGGCGGGGCGGACAGCCGAGCAACGGCCGGGGATTTCTAGAACTTCCGAGAGATGCAGGGCACAGGCGCGGAAGGAAACTGCACACGGGGGAGTAACATGGGGTGTCCTGGACGCCCCGGCACCATCCTGAGCCGCCCAAGGCCAGGACGTCCCTCGTGGCCGGAGGGCAGAGGCGGGCACACCTGACAGGCACAAGGGGAGCGAAGCAGCTTTGTCCTGAGATCCTGAGAAAAACTCCTTCAAGAATGAGAGTAAGTCAAACATTTTCGCGCTCCCCAAAACGGAGCTGACCAGCAACAGAGCTGCGTGGCCACTCGCTAGGGCTGCGTGCCAGGAAGGGAGGACGGCAACCCAGAGGAGGCCCGGGGCACCGAGGGGACCGGGGGCCGACAGCGGCCGGGGACACGGGGCTCCGGAGCCGAGCGTCCTGGAGGAGGGCCGGTGGCCGTCAACATCTCACTCTGTGATGGTGGGTTTGTTAGGAGTGGGAGCCGGCACTGACACACAGCCATCGACTGCTTTGCCCTCCTTCTGTTCCGGAACCTGCGCAGGACCCACGTGCCATCTGGATGGCAGGGCTCCCAAAGCTCCCTTCGGCTGTGATGGTTCCTCGGGCTTGCCTTGTTTTTGATGGCCGGGACAGTCCGGAAGGGGTGCAGGCCACGTATTTTGTGGAATGTCCCTTAGTTGGGATTATGGGATGTTCTTCTCATGGTCGCACTGGAGTGCGTGTTTTCAGGAGGAAGACCACAGAAGGCAAGTGCCATTTTCCTACAGCAAACCAAAGGTGTCTACTACCAACGTGGCTTTTTAAAAACCAGGCTGAAAATGAAAGTGGGAGGGGTCACACCCGCCCCTCACAGGGTCCACTTCCGGGAGCTGTCCAGCGTACCCCAGGAGGAGCTCACACCGGACCCCAGAAGGAAAGGAGAGCCGACGACACCCTCAAGAAGCACAAGGAGCACAAGAGCAGACGTGTAAACCCAGGAAAGCAGACTAGCAAACCAACCAGGTCAAGAGTCGGTCCTCAAAAACTAAGAAAATAAACACTGACCAAGAAGGATAAATAATGCGTGAAATTATAAAGGATAACATTCTAAATCCAGCCAAGATTTGAAAAGAAAATAACACGAACAAGTCCATGGCTATAAAAATGAAAGTTTAGATGAAACAGGCCAATTCTTTAAAAAAAAAACCTAATACTACAAGAATTAGAAATGCAAACTATTGGTAACAAACCAGTAGTTAAAAAATCAATCTACCAAGAAAACACGAGCCCCACGCGGTCTAAGGATTATGCCAAACCTGGAAGACATGCTAACCTTACACGCACTCCTCAAGAGACTACAACAACCCGAGATTAAGAAGGAAAACAGCAAACCATCGCGACTTGGGAGAGAACAATCCCTTAAACACGACGCCAAGCCCCCTCCAGCCAAACGTGGAAAGTTCACAAGCAAGGTGAACCTAGTACCGAAAAAGGAGGCCGACTGAGCCCTTGAAGCCGCCACAGACGACCCGCGTGCGCCTCCGCGGGAGCAGCGACGGCACTCAGCCACCGAAGACACACGCGCCCCAGGACCTCACCGCAGGGGGTCCCCAGAAACCCACGGCGACCACCCCGCCCCCACCCTCTGAAACCGGGACAGGCCAAGGCCTTCCCTTCCACATCAAGGATGACGGAGGGAAGCCCGGTTTCCGACTCCCGCTCACCGCTGACCTGAGGTCCTTGGCCAACACAGTAAGACGAGGAAAATAAGCACAGTAATTAGAAGAGGCGAAGCCGTCATCACCACAGTTCCTGTTCTTTGTCCAGAAAAACTTCTGCAAATGGTGATTTTAGGAAAGTGACTGGATATAAAAATAAAATGCAAAAACCAACTGCATTTCCATACAGCAGCAACAGAAAACTTAGTTTTATAAGAAAAGGATATTGTCCGCAACAGGGGAGAAAACCCTAGACGCTACCAGAGAGTACACTGAATGGAACAGGTGCAAGGCCTTTACTGAAGAAAATTATAAAAACCCGTTGGAAAACATGAAAAACTTACCGGTCAGCGGGAGGTAAGCACACAGAGGAAGGGGAAACGCAACACTGTAGAGATGCCGATTCTCCTCAAATCCATCCATAAATTCAACGCAATTCCACTCAAATTCCCACTTTGTTTTTGGTTGGTTTTTTTTTTTTTAAGGAGCCTGTCCAGGGTGCTCCCATCCCTGGAGGAGTCACACCCAGGGGACCCGGGTCCCTTGCAGGAGGAGCTGGACAGAGCAGGGAGGTACGGGCTGGGCTTAGGCCCCTGCGGAGGCTGGGGCTCGCTAGTCCGAGGACGGGCTCCCCCTGCACGCCTGGGCGGGCGGAGGGCCAGGAGCAGACCTGACCTGACTCCCCCGAGCCGGCAGCGCAGCAATCTGGGAAAGGGTGTGCAGTTTCACACTAATGTTATCAAAGCAGGAGCAGAAAAGGGAACAGATCCCTGCCTTGCACCATCCACAAAAACCCAAGCCTTGAACAGGAGACAAAACTGGAGCGTCAGAGGAGAAAGCGCACATTTCCTTCATGAACTGGAGGGACGGAAGGTTTCTTAGGCTGCTTGGTTTCCAGTGAGCATCAGCCCCAGGAGGAAAGGTGTGCTTTTGGCTCAAACAAGTTGTCACTTAGGAGAGAGAGTTTTTGCACATTCCCTTGCTTTGCATAAAAATACGCACACATTTGTGTGTTTCCAGACCAGGGAAGCTGACGCCAATGTTTTAAATAACAGTTTTTTCCTTCTTTGCTCACAAAGCCTTCACTCGGCTCTAACTCCGAGCCCAGCACTGTGCCGCAGAAAAAGGAGAGAGGACGCTTACAGGTCCAGGAGAAGAGGCGGCACGTGAGGCTGGGTCAGAGCACGCGGCGCGAGTGGCCATCACCACGTGGGCCTCGCCAGGCCCCCGTGGGAGCGGACCCCATCTCCGCTGCTCAGAGACCTGAGCCCACAAGGAGCCGCAGTGGCTTCCCAAGGTCACCAGCGAGGCAAGAGCCCCTGGGGCCTTGAGGGGCCGCGCTCCTCCCACTGGGGTCCCAGCTGGAGCAGGTGTGCACAGACCCACCACGGCTCTGGCTGCAGCAGCCCGCCTAACCGGCTCCAAACCCCGCCTCTCGGGTCACCGCCGCTGGACTCACATGTCAGCCAGCGTTGGCAAAGCAACAGGGAGAACA
>PJEM01020505.1:0-13362 GCA_004023845.1 Helogale parvula
CGCTGGCCACTCACCTGGGACATCGGCCCGGGACCTGCAGAAAACAGGGCTCAGCGGGCGGGACTGACCTTCCCCTAGCGCTAGCAGGGGAGAGGGGGACGCGCAAGGGGACGATCCGGCCGCGGACGCGCGCCTCCCCCCTCTCCTGCGCGGCCCCCGACCAACTTACTCGTGCAAGCTGCGCGCTGCTCGCTCGGCCGGCGGGGATCACCGCGCGGGGGCTGCCATGCGCGCCTGCGGAGGGCGCCCCAGCCGAGGGGCCGCTCGGCGCCTAGCCGCTCGCCCCGCACCCCCTCCCCTTTCAGTCACTCCTTTCTCCCATTTCGGCGCCAGCTCGCGCCGCTCGCCCCCTTCCTTCTTCCTTCTCCCTCTCCAGCCCCCTCGCTCCTCCCCCGCTCGCCACTCCGCTCCCGTCTTCCCAGGCCCACCTTCTCCCCGCCCCCTCCCCGGCTTCCCTGTCGCCCCCTCCCCTCCACGTCCCTTCCCCGCGTCGGGCCCGGCGCTGCCAGGGCCGGACACGTCTGTCCGCGGGGCGCCGCGGCCGGAGCCCCCACAGGAAGCCGACTCCGCGCGTTTCCTCCGCGACTTGGGGCTGGGCCCCAGTCTCCCCACATCTCCGCCCGCCCCCGGGCCCAGCGCCCCGAGGGGCCGCATCGCGGGGGCCGCGCCTTCGCCTTCTCCTGCCCTAAACTCTGCAAAAGTTTTCAGGAAATTAGGAGAACGAGAGAGCGAGAGAGCGAGCGAGAGAGCGAGCGAGCGAAAGAGAGAGAGAAACCGCTGTGACCACAACCACCTCGAGCCAACGGTCTGAATAATTGTGGCCCCCAATCTCGTTGTCCCAAAGATAGGAGTGATCAAGGCCCTCGGGCACCCTTGGCCCACCCCCTCTGCCTGAGGCCTGGGGCTCACAGACCTCGTGCCCACTCCGCCAGAAGCTGTCCCTCCGGGAAATCCGGTTAGTGACCATGTAGCCTCCAGGCGTCCGGTAGCAGCCCTGAGCATCCCTAATCCGCACCCTCACTCCCACCCCCTGCCCCGACCCTGCCAGCTGTGCGTGGGAATTTGTGTCAGAAAACCAACTTTGGAGGCAGAGAGGTTCTCCGAGTTCAGCCCTTCTTTTGGCTCCAGACCGGAATCCGAGGCCTTCCAACTTGCGGGTGCTCGGGGAAGGAGAGAAGGGGCCCCCTCCAGGCAGGGACAGCCCGACAGCATATCTGGAATTGCGAGCTGGGTCCCTTCTCGAGCTGGGTCCCTTCTCGAGCTGGGTCCCGTCGGGACTGGAAGGAGCCGCCGTCAGACAGCCCGAAGGGGGGCGGGGGCGAGGACCCTCAACGTGACTCCGGGACCAGGTCCCTGAGAATGGGGGAGGGCGTGGAGCCTGCGGCCCGCCAGCTCGGACTGGGCGCGCCCGTGGGATGAGCCTCAGGTGGGGCCGCCGCTGGGGTGACAGCGTCTGGGCCACACTTGACCCGGGCCGCCTCCGAGGCGAGTCTGGCGCCCCACCACGCCGGCCAGTGAGCAATTAGGGAGGCGGCGGCGCCAGGCCAGTTCCCCTAATCCCGCCTTCCAGCCCGGGCTTGAAGCAGGAGGCTGGGACACCGGGAGCCGAGTGAGTGACTCGGGGCCTCTCCTTGGCCTCCATCAGCCCCCGCAAGTCGCTACTTACACCGCTCGAAGGCCCCTGAGGCGCCGTCGCGGCCGGGACTGCGGTGGCCCCACTGCGCTCTCGCCACGCGCGGCCGCGTCCCTGCGATGAACTCAGGTGGCTGCGACCGGAAAGGGGGGGTGGGGAGACCGGGGCCTGGAGGAAGGGTCCCGCTCCCGGGGCCGGGCTGCCTGCTGCGGGGCCCTGGCCTGGAGCCCCGGGAGCCAGCCCGGACCAGGCTGTGGTCTGGGAGCTCTGGAGAGCAGAGTGAACTCCCCCTTCCTGGCAAGGGCTGAGTCACTGGGGACGCACCCGCGCCCAGCTCGGGCAACTGCTGCATTCTTACCGGCTTACCTGGGCCAGCGGCGTGGGCCTCGCCCTCCTCCAAGGGGGTGGGGTGACGTTGTCTCCAGGGACAGTCTTCGGCTCCCTCTCCTGCATACAGGGCCCCCTCCTCAACCACGGACCCTAGATATGCACCTTTCCCCCCCTTTTGTTTTTCTCTATCTGGGCCCCTAAACTCTGGAACAGCCCAGTCCCCCAACCTTAGGGTCCCATGTCCCCTGCTTGCGCTCAAGGCCATAGGAATCTAGCCCAGTACTAACTAACATGTTTGGTTTGTTGGAAATGCAAAATATGCTTTAAATGGAATCTCACATGCTGGCTTTACAGGTGTGCTCAGTTCGTGAAAAATTAGCTAGGTGAGCATTTAAGGTACATGTGCTTTTTTGTATGTTTATTATGCTTGAATAAAGGTTTTTAAAAACCAGCACTCGGATCGCCTGGGTGGCTCAGGAGGTTAGCGTTGCTTTCAGCCCAGGTCATGATCTCACAGTTCATGGGTTCAAGTCCTGCACCTGGACTCTATGCTGACAGCTCAGAGCCTGGAGCCTACTTCAGTTTCTGTGTCTCCCTCTCTATTCTTCCCCTGCTCTTGCTCTGTCTGTCTCTCTCAAAAGTAAATAAACATTTAAAAAGTTTTTTTAAAAAAGGTAGGAAAAAAAATCAACACTCATCAAAATCAACCTTCCGGGACAGAGCACAGTAGGATGTCATGGCCGGGAGGTGGTGGGCCTTGGCACCCGGCTACAGTTCACATCCCACAGCCCCACCATCCCTGTTTCCCTGGTGAAGTCTATTCATCTGTCTGAGCTTCAGGAGGGATGAACACTGGAGCCCTCAGTGTTGAACCCCATTCTTCCACTGTTATCCAGGAGCAGGACTAGGGTAAGGTATATGGGGCACTTGGCTGGGGTGCAAAACTTAGAAGGATGCCAAGATAAATAATGTTTTAATCTAATATTTTAGTATTTAAAACACCCAGATCAGCAAATTACAGCCCTGCCAGCTAGCTGCCTATTTTTGTAAATAAAGTTTTATTGGAACCAGGGCTGGGGTTAGAGTGAAGTCAGGGAGACAGGCTCCTGCAAGTTCAAAATTAGACCCTGCGTTGATTTAAAATGTTGGCACTTTGGAGAGCCTGGATGGCTCCGTCAAGTTGGGTGTCCAACTTCAGGTCATGATCTTGCAGTGCAAGAGGTCGAGCCCTGTGTGGGGCTCTGTGCTGACCGCTCAGAGCCTGGAACTTGTTTCAGATTTCTGTGTCTCCCTCTCTTTCTGTCCCTCCCCCACTTATACTCGATCTCTCTTCAAAAAAAGTAAATAAATATTAAAAAAAATAATAATAAAGTTGGCATTTTGTGCACCACGGATTTTTTGCATTAATTTTGATTTTTAGATATATTGCAGGAAAATATTGTTTCTTTTCATTACTGAGTTTTGTTTTTTTAAGTTCACTTATTTTGAGAGCAAGAGCCAGTGGGGGAGGGGCAAAGAGAGAATCCTAAGCAGGCTCTGTCCTGTCCACATGGGGCTCTATCCCACAATCGTGAGATCACAACCTGAGCCAATATCGAGAGTCAGATGCCCAGCAGACTGAGCCACCCGGGCACCCCTTCATTACTGAGTTTTCTGATGCCCCTTGACATCTTTCATCTGAGCCAAGACAGCACTCTCCCTGAAGGACCTGGGTAGGACCCTGGGGCACATGAGCCACATTTAAGATGCCATCTCCACCCACTCACACACGACACCAGGTGGGCTCTGCTCCCCCCACCAGGCCTGGCTGTCCTGGGGCCAACTGATCAGATCAGAGTAAAATGCCAACTCCTTACTGTGGCCTCCGGGCTCCTACCTTCGCCCTCGCCTCCCTCACTCATTGTCTCCCAGCCTGACTGCTTCCTGAGTTTGTTTGTTTTCTTCTTGCCTGTGTGCTGGCCTCAGGCCTTTTGCTCTTGCTGTTCTCTCTGCTCAAAATGTGCTTCCCCTAGATCTCCACACGGCCCCCCTTCCACACTTCCACACTTCCACATCTCCTCTGTTTGTGTCCCAGACCCCTCACTGCCCCCTCACACCACTTTCCTTTTCTTCACGGACCTTGTCACCATGTTTTCTATTACGCTTGCTTGTTTATTGCCAGAAGGAAAGCTCCAGGAGAGGGGGACCCTGCCTTGTGAGCTGGTGGATTCCCTAGAGTGGTGTCTGCCACAGAGAGCTCAATAGATAGTTCCAGTTTCCCAAGAAGCCTGAAGGGAAAGGGGCTAATTGTAAGTCACACAGTGAGTGGGTTGCAAAATCTTACTAAATCCCGGTGTCTAGACTCCCAAACCAGTGCTCTTTCCAGCCTCCTGGGGCTTATCAAATCCAACCCCCAGAGCCCTCCAGGCAAGGAAGGATGACAATGACCCCATAGAGCTCTCCCATATAGTCCTTTCCACACGACGCACTCCCAAGTCTGACCCCGGCCGCAGCCCCTGTGTCCACCCCTTCCCAGTGTCCAGCAGGCACGCATGATTCTTCCTGGCTTCCTGTCTCTGGCACAAGGCCACTCAGGAGCGGCTGGGCCCGGTTCCCCAGCTGGATCGCAGCTGTGGTCTCTGCCATTCCCTGGGAGGAACGAGGGACAGGACATTGTGGCGCAACCTCCCAGCAGAGGACTGTGCAGGAGAGGGTGTGTCTGTGTGCGGGGCGGGGAGGCTGCTGGGTTGGAACCGAGAACCTCCAGCTCCCCTTCCTGACTCCTCCCTGATGGGCACTGTGTGGGGAACGGAGCTCCAAACCCTGCCTTCCCGAAAGAAATGCCACGTGATGGAAGAAGGGGAGCTTGCCCCCCCCCCCCAGGCCTGATTCTATCCCTCTTTTCTGTTCCTGGTGGTATGTCACATTCATTAAACGTGAGTTGGGTATGTCCTCTATGCTAGCCCCTTGCTGGACATTTCTAGATTTGTTTCTTCCTTTAAAATCCCACGGCCTGCATAGTTATGATGCCCATTCCACAGACAAGCAAACTGAGGCCCAGGTAAAGTGCCCTGCTCAAGGCTATACAACTAGTAGTGGATGTAGTTCGGACCTGTGCTGCGTTTTCTGAGGCCAGGGGCAGTGCTCATTCCATTCCGAGCACAGCCTTTAAGATATAGAGGGAACTGTGATATTCTTCATGATGTGTCTGTCCCCTCTAAGTTACTTGCTGAATACAAAGACACAGCCCTCTGGACTCCTCTTCTGTCTCATTGGTAATCAAGGCACCTGGGCACTTGGCAGAGTAGAAATGAATTGGTTTGGTGTCATGGAGACCCAGTGTGCACCTCGGTTAAGCCACTTCTACCTACATATGTGATTTGGGGGCAAATCACTGGAACTTTCCGAGCTTGCAGTTCTGGGAGGCCAGTTCCTACCTGACAGCTGGGGGAGGAACTGAGTGAGCACCTGGCACAACGTGGCAGTCTCTCAGTACATGTTAACCTTCTCGCCGACGCTTCCCTCCACACCCTCGTCCAGCAGCAGGTGAGGCAGACTTCAGAGGGCGCCGTGTCTGCCGTCCTGGGTGATGCAGCGCTTCCCATGCGACAGGCACAGTGAACAGCACTGTGCGTTTGTTCACCAGTTTAATATTCAAGATACTAAATATCGAGTAATGCTAATACCAGTATTGTGCCCATTTTACAGACGAGGAAACCAAAGCACAGAGAGCTTACGCAACGTGCTCCAGGCCCGCAGCCCTCCACAGGCACCCTCTGCCCTGGGAGAAAGGAGGTGGCTCCGGTCTCCACTGGTGCCTGACTTTCACAAAGAACTTCTTCCCCTTCATCCTTTCCCGTCATCCCTGTGGTAAGTGAGTTAACTTGGAGCTGTTATTCACACAGAAATGTCCTCTTGCCGTGACCTCCAGGCTTTTTTTTTAAAGCAATTTAACTTTATAACAATTATAAATTGACCTGTTAAAGTTTTTCTGGACAGTGCCAGAATTTGGATTAAAACCTTTTTTTAATGTTTGTTTGTTTTTGAGAAGAGGAAGACAGAGTGAGAGTAGGGGAGGGGCAGAGAGGGAGACACAGAATCCAAAGCAGGCTCCAGGCTCTGAGCTGTCAGCACAGAGCCTGATGTGAGGCCTGAACCCACGAACTGTGAGATCGTGACCTGAGCTCAATTTGGAGGCTCAACCAACTGAGCCACCCAGACACCCTTGGATTTTTTAAAAATATTTTTTAGAGCTGTTTCAAAATAACAGTGAAATTGAGCACGAAGTACAGGGAGGTCCCATCTACCATACACCCATGTATCACCCAAAGCCCAGAGGTCACACCGGGGCTCACTGTTGGTGGTGCATGTTCCGTGGGTTTGGACAGATGTATAATGACGCACATCCACCACTGTGGTATCAGACAGAGGGGCTTCACTGCCCTAAAACCCCACTGTGCTCTGCCTATTCATCCCTCCCTCGCCCCTAACCCTGAGCAGATACTGATCCTTTTTGAGTTTTGCCTTTTCCAGAATCTCATGTAGTTGGAATCACATACTTTGTAGGCTCTTCACTTGGCTACTTTCACTTAGTAATACGCATGTAACTAACATTTATCTGTGTCTTCTCATGGCCTGATAGCTCATTTCTCTTCGGCATTAAGTGATAGTCCATTATCTGGATGTGGCTGCTGATCTTCCTGCTCATCTCCTGAAGGACATCCTGGTTGCTTCCATATTTTGGCAATTATGAATAAACCTCTCATAAACGTTCCTGTACAGGTTTTTGCGTGGACATAAGTTTTCAACTCATTTGGGTAAACACCAAGGAGCATGATTGCTACATTGTATGGTAAGAGTATTTTAGTTCTGTAAGAAACTGCCAAACTTCTTCCAAAGGGGCTGTATTGGGGCACCTGGGTGGTTCAGTCGGCTGAGCCTCCGACTTCAGCTCAGGTCATGATCTCCTGGTTTGTGAGTTCGAGCCCCATGTCGGGCTCTGTGCTGACAGCTCAGAGTCTGGAGCCTGCTTTGGATTCTGTGTCTTCCTCTCTCTCTGTCCCTCCCTGCTCGCTCTCTCTCCAATAATAATAATAATAATAATAATTAATTAAAAATATAAAACAAAAACAAAGTGGCTGTATTTTTGCATTCCCACCAGCAATGAAAAAGAGTCCCTTTGCTCCATATCCTCGCCAGCACTTACTGTTTTCAGTGTTTTGGATTTTCACCATCCTAACAGGGGTCAGGTGTAGGTGTGCACTACATGTGTAGTGGTATGATGTGGAGCATCTTGTCATATGCTTGCTTGACATCCATCAGTCTTTCTCCACGAGATGTTTGTTCAGATCTTTTGCCCATTATTTAATTGTGTGTTTCATTTTCTTATGACTTTTGCATCTATTTTCTCCCTGTGTATGGCTCGCCTTCTCATTTTCTTCAACGTGTCTCTGGCATTGCAGAAGTTTTTAATTTTGATAATGTCCAGCTTCTCAGTTCTTTCTTCCATGGACCCTGCCTTTGGTCTTGTTTCTAAAAAGCCATCGCCAAATGCAAGGTCATGTAGGTTTTCTCCTATTTCTTCTAGGAGTTTTATAGCTTTGTGTTTTTGGTTAGGTTTGTGGTTCATTTTCAGTTAGTTTTTGTGAATTGTGTAAGATCTCTGTCTAGATTCATTTTCTAATTTTTTGGGGGGGCCTGTGGATGTCCAATTATTCTAGCACCATTTGCTGAAAAGACCGTCTTTGCTCCTTTATCAAAGATCAGTGGACTACATTTATGTGGGTCTATTTCTGGCTTCTCTGTTCTGTTCCATTGACCTATTCGTCTACATTTTGATGAATATGACACTGTCTTGGTCACCCTAGTTTTACCACAAGTCTTGCGGTTCGGAAGTGCAGGCCTCCCAACTTTATCTTTTCCAATGGGTTAGCAGTTCTAGGTCTCTTGCCTCTTCATAAGCAAACTTACTTATTTATTTTTTATTTTTAAAAAAATATATATTTATTTATTTAGAGGGAGGAGGGAGGGACAGAGAGAGAGAGAGAGAGATAGTGAGCAAATCCCAAGCAGGCTCCATGCTGCCAGCACAGAGCCAGACGTGGGGCTTGAACTCACAGACGGTGAGGTCAATACCTGAACCAAAATTAAGAGTTGGAAGATTAACCGACTGAACCACCTGGAGCTCCATAAGCAAATTTTTTAATAGCTTTATTGAGATATAATTTATGTACCATACAATTTACCCATCTAAAATGTACAATTCAATGATTTGGGGTATATAACATTATCAACTGCTTTAAATTGTGGTAAAATATGTATAACAAAAAAATCCACTTTATTTCTGATCACTCAATTCGCTGGCATTCATTACATTCAGAAAGTTGTGCAAGCATCACCGCTATAGATTTCCAAAGCTTTTCCACACTCGGAACAGAAATTCTGTAACTCCTAAGCTAGAACTCCCTGGGTTAGCTTCCTAAGGTGGCCATGACACCGGACCAAAAATTAGGTGGCTTAACACAATATGGATTTATGGCCTCCACAGTTCTGGAGGCTAGGAGGCTGAACTCGAGGTGTCCACAAAGTCATACTTTGTCTGACAGCTCTGGGCAAGACTCCTTCCTTGCCTCTTTAGCCTCTGGCGTTTTCTGGCGATCTTTGGCATTCCTTGGCTTGGACACACGTCAATCCAGTCACATGGCCGTCTTCTCCCTGACTTCACATCATCTTCCTTCCATGTATGTGTGTTTTTGTGTCCAAATGCCCCCCTTTATAAAGACACCAGTCATATTGGATTAGTGCCCCCCCCCATGAGCTCCACCTCGCTGAATCTGCACGGACCCTATCTCTAAATGATGACAGATACTGACATGCCAGGGGTTAGGACTTTAACTCATCATTTTAGAGAGACACAATTTAACCTGTAATACTCCTTGTTCCTTCCTTCCCCCTACCCTTGATAACTTGTAATATGCTTTCTTTCTCTATGAATTTGCTTATTCTAGATATTTCATATAAGTGGAATGAATACAAGATTTGTCTTTTGGTGTCTGGCTTATTTACTTAGCATAACGTTTTCTTCTTTTTTTTAATGTTTATTTTTGAGAGAGTGTGGGTGGGGGAGGGGCAGAAAAAGAGGGATACCCAGAATCTGAGCAGGCTCCAAGCTCTGAGCTGTCAGCACAGAGCCCCACGTAGGGCTCGAACTCTTAAACCGTGAGATCATGACCTGAGCTAAAGTTGGACGCTCAACCGACTGAGCCACCCAGGCGCCCCATCAAGGTTCATTCATATTGTAGCATATATCAGAACCTCATTCCTTTCACGGCTCAATAATATTCCACTGTGTGGCTAGACCACATTTTGATTAGCCATCCATGTGCTGATGGACATTCGGTTGTTTCTGTCTTGTGGCTGCTCTGAACAATGCTACGGTGACCATTGATGTGCAAGTGTCTCTTTCAGCCCTTCTGCTTCCTCCAAACTGTTTTGACAGGGCAACTTTTTTAATTAAAAAATTGAGCATCAATCCCAAGATGTGTCTCTTTACTTATAAGTTATATACCTGTGCTATTGAGTTAATAAAAAAATGTACTTAAGAATCATCATCCCAGTAGAAAAGTAAAAAAGGGGCTGCATGGTTGGCTCAGTCAATAGTACATGTGACTCTTGATCTCAGGGTTGTGAGTTCAAGCCCCATGTTGGGTGTAGAGATTACTTAAAAATAAAATCTTAAAAAAAAAATAGAGGCACCTAGGTAGGTCAGTTGGTTGAGCATCTGGCTCTTGGTTTTGGCCTAGTTCACCATCTCACGGTTTGTGGGTTCAAGCCCCTGTTTGGGATTCTTTCTCTCTATTCCTCCCTGCCTTTCTGTCTCTCTCTCAAAATAACTAAATAAACTTAAACATTAAAAAAAAATAATAAAGCATGGTCAGAGGTATCGGCTCACTTACTGCCCTCTGTAGCAATTAGCGCCCAATCAGGAAGGCAGAAACCATTCTAGGTGCTTCAAGGAAAAAGGAATTGAGTACCGGGAATGGGTCCCAGACTTCTTGGAAGGGAGGAGGCGGTACTCAGAGGCAAGGGAGCTGCTAACTTCCTGGGGCTGGAGCCCATAGCCTGCATTTGGTGTTGAGTAGCCGGAAGTGCTACTATCTCTGCTCAGGCCACAGCTGGAGCAGCCAAGGAGCCTGCATGTACCCCCACCCCCACCCCGATGCTGTGGCAGCGCGTCCCACCGTGCAAGCACCTTCAGCTGCCAGTGCGGGAGTCCCCTGCAGAAGCAGATACAGCCGCTTCGCCCTTCCCAATGGAGCGTGGGAAATGTCGTTTTCAGGCCGCCAGCACCTGCAGAGCCCAGAAGCCCAGGGAGGGGGAAGGGGTGAGGCGGCTGAGAGCCAACAGGAAAAGAACCAGCATGCCGCGTAGCCACTGCGCATCCCCACCAGGAATAGACGCCCTGTTTCCCTGTGGATTTTTTGCCTCCTTGCCAGCGCCTGACCTCTCTTAGGACAGGGTGCTGTTTGTTCCCCAAGCTCCCTGCTGCACCTGGGACCAGAACCCGACTCAGGGCTCCATAAAACTTCTCCCTGGTTACCGCGTCCTCTCGCAAATGGGGAGAGTGAGTGTTCTCCACTTCTAACGTACAAAGAAACCAAGGTCCAGAAAGTCATGACTTGCCCACAGGGCCCCAGCTGCCATGACATGCCCGTCTGGGAGACTTCTGGAAGGCTGGGGGGTAAGGACAAGGCTGACTCGGCAGCTGCCCCGCCTCCCAAGCAAGCTCTGAGCCACTGCGCAATGCATCCTTCCAGTCCCCATGTGCTCCTGGAGCGGAGGCCAAGAAGGGCTGACTCAGCGTGACCTCTTCCAAGCGGGTTACTTCCTTCTGCCCCAGGAAATAGGGGCATCCTGGTGGCTGGGCCAAAAGGGCCAGGATGGAGGGCAGGTCATCTAGGCAGGGGCTGGAGGAGATGAGCGGGAGGCCTTGCACTGGCCCCCCCAGGGTGGAGCTCTCCGCCACAGAGTCACTGCTACCAGCTCATGGTGATCGGATTTTGCAATCAGGAATCGGCACATGTGGGGAGACATATATGACTGGCTGAGGGAAAATGGAGGTGAGTATTAGAAGTGGGGTCGATCCCAAGGTTTCTCAACCTTGGCACTGCCGACATTTGGGGGCCAGATAATTCTCTGCTTTCGGAGGCGGTCCTGGGCATTGCAGGAGACTTAGCAGCAGCCCTGGGCTCTACCCACTGGACGCCTAGTATCACTCCCTCAGGTGTGACGACCCCAAAACATCTCCAGGTGTTGACAAGTGTTCCCAGGGTGACCGAAAGTACTCTTCTTGAAAGGCACTGGTCTAGGGGCAACTTGGGCCCCTTAGTCTGTTAAACATCCGACTTTTGATTTCGGCTCAGTTCATGATCTCATGGTTTGGGGGTTCGAGCCCCACATCGGGTTCAGCGCTGGCAGTGTGGAGCCTGTTTGGGATTCTTTTCCCCTCTCTCTGCCCTTCCTCTACTGCCCTTCCTCTATTCTTTCTGTGTGTCTCTCTCTCTAAATAAATAAACTTAAAAACAATTTTACAGAGAATAAAAAAAGATAAAAGCATGGATCTATCCCCCCAAACACAGCACATATCTCCACACTGGATGTGTCCAGTGTCCAGGAGCTGGTGTAATCTGACAGAAAATACAGTCCTTGTCCCTGAAGGCAGAGAAGCACAGTCCTCCCCTAGTCTGGGGAAGAGACAGATCCTGACCCCGGGAAACTTCTGGACTAATGGGGGAGATTTCACAGTCCCTAGAGAAGCAGAAAAATATGGTGGTTAAGAGCATGAACTTGAGTGGCAGGATCCCAGGTTCAAATCCTGGCTCCACCAGTTACAGGACGAGTTACTTTTCCTGTCTTGGTTTCTTATCTGTAAAATGAGGGCAGCGATGGCAATTTATCTTGCAGGCTTTTCTGAACTTATTTATTTGTCTTTAAATAATAGACTTTATTTTTTAGACCAGTTTCAGATTTATAGAAAAATCCAGAAACTGGCACAGCACTCCCATTTATGTCACAGCCAGCTTTTCGCGTTGTTAACATTTGTTACAATTAACCAGTATCGATACGCTGTTACTAACTAAAGCCCACAGTTTATTCAGACTTCCTTAGCTTTCACCTAATGTGCTTTCTAGGTGTCCGGGCTCCGCACAGGATACCACATTACACTTAGTTGTCACGGCTCCTTAGGCAACTCTTGGCTGTGACCGTTTCTTAGACTTTTCTTGCTTTTGAGGATCTAGACAGTTTTGAGGAGTGAGTTGTATGGGAGGGTGCCCCTTTATGGAATTTGTCTGTTTTTTTTCTCACGATCACACTGGGATTATGGATTTCAGGGAGGGAGGAAGGTCTCAGGGGTGAGCTGTCCTTCTCATCGTCTGTATCGTATGCAATCCTTGTGGTTGGTCCCCATGGACGTTGCCCTGGATCACCTGGCTGGGGTCCTGCTTTGTTGGGTTTCTCTGCTGGGAAGTTACCGCCTCCTTCTCGACTCTTTGGAAGGAAATCTCTGTGTGCAGCCCACACTTAAGGAGTGGGGAGCCTCAGAAGGAATTTGTGAAGACTGAATCAGTTAAGAAATGTATAGTTGGTCCTCTAGGGCGTCTGGGTGGCTCAGCCGGTTGAGCGTCTGACTTCGGCTCAGGTCATGATCTCATAGTTTGTGTGTTGGAGCCCTGCGTCAAGCTCTCTGCTGTCAGCACAGAGCCTGCTTCAGATCCTCTGTCTCTCTCTGCCCCGCCCCCACTCGTGTGTTGCTTCTCGAAAATGAATGAACTTAAAAAAACAAAACAAAGGAAATGTATAGTTCTAGAACCACGGTTGGCCATGTGCTACACCCTACATAATGATCTGTATTATGGTGGCGATGGGGAGGTGCTCTGAAGACGAGATCGGACAGTCTCCACACAGAAAACAATGTGGACGACTGTGTTAGGCAGAATAATGATGTCCCTCCAAAAGATGTTCCAAAAAGGCATGAATAGATTACCTTATATGGCAAAGGGGACGTTGCAGACGTGATAAAGGAAGATTGCTCTGGATTATCCAGGTGGGGGCTACCGAGTCACATAAAGCCTTCCCAGGGAAGACACCTTCCTGCTGTGATGGGAGGGAAGGTTCACAATGGGAGGACAGAAGGCCAGAGAGGTGGCGACCCAGAGTGTGGCCTGGCAGAAACGTCCCGTGCTCTCAGGAGGGCGTGTTTCTTTGGCCCCAGGAGCTCCTTGTTGGGTCAGGGACTCTGCTTGTCCCCATCCGAAGGCCGTTTTGGATACGAATCATGGAGGCCCTAAGAAGAAGGTCCATGCAATGTCAAATTCTCCAGGGAGGCTGAGTGGACCGAGGCTCCAGACGTGGCCACTGCA
>PJEM01020506.1:0-13359 GCA_004023845.1 Helogale parvula
TTATTTTTGAGAGACAGGGAGAGACAGCGTGAGCAGGAGAGGGTCAGAGAGAGAGGGAGACACAGAATCTGAAGCAGGCCCCAGGCTCTGAGCTAGCTGTCAGCACAGAGCCTGATGCGGGACTCGAACCCACAAACTGTGAGATCATGACCTGAACCAAAGTCGGACGCTTAACCGACTGAGCCATCCAGGTGCCCCTGCTTTCTTTTCTCCATCTTCCAGTGTCTCTTTTTTATATTGTTAAAAAGGAACCAGGGGCACCTGGGTGGCTCAGTCTTTTGAGTGTCTGACTCTTGATTTCAGCTCAGGTCATTGTGAGAAATAAGCCCACTGACCCAATCAAAGGAGGGACGCAGAGACTCGGAGCCCCGGAAGCGAGGCTTTAATCCATGGTCTTGCAAAAGCAGGTGTCTGACAGGCACCCTTGGGGCAGTTACAGCAGGCAATTTATCTCCCAGCATGCAAGTCCCTCCCCTCATTCCTCATTGGCTGAACGCTACAGACAGTACAGCCTTCAATTCTTTGGCGCATGCTCATTGCAAAGCCCGCAAAAAATAAGCCTGCAAAATGGAGAGGGCAAGAAGAGCCAGGGCGTGAATTGTCTAAGGGTTTGGCTCTCCATTGTGGGGGAGGGTTGTACATATTTCCCTCCCCCACAATGGAGTCCCAAACTTAAGGCGGGGGCTGTACATATTTCCAATAGGTTGTAAACTTACTGTTTCTAGACAGCCCAGCTTTTATTTGGTATTTCTGAAAACGAATCATCTCCCCTTTTACAGTCATGATCCCAGGGATCATGGGATTAAGCCTCACATCAGACTCTGCGCTGAATGTGGAGTCTGCCCGAAATTCTCTCTCCCTCTGCCCCTCTCCCCCGGTTGCATGCTCAATCTTTCTTTCTATAATTAACTAACTGACTAATAAATAAATAAATAAATAAATAAATAAATAAGATACCACAGAGCCAAAATGGAGTCACTATATTAAGCTCCACCAAGGCTTAATACCTAACCTAATTGCAGTCTCAGTCTCTCCCATGAGTGGAATTTTAAACCAATCAATCTGGAATTTTCTGGTCAGCACTAGTGAGGTCATCTGCTTGATACGACCCCCCCTTTCCCCTAAGGGAAGGTGACCTTGCCTGAAACAATCTTTTCTTTTACTAATAACATCCTGTCCCGCCCATTACTGCCTATAAAAGCCTCCCATTCTGTGCAGCTCCTTGGAGTACCATTCTGTTTGTTATGGGGGATGGCTGAGTGGAGCTAATTAGATATTTAAGTCTACTTAGCTGAATTGTTGTTCCCTAACAGTATCTAACATCCACAGTTTCTCCTGCCTTGCACTGGAAGAGAAAGAAGCATATCTACTCCATCTTCCTGCAATGGAAGTCCCTTAAACCGAACCATGATGAGAGGTAAGGTCCATGCAGTGCCACGGACCGTCTTCACAGACATGTGCACTGGCTCGCCACCACCCAGATGAAACCTGCCCAGCAGCCCAGCTGGGCTCCCCCCTGGTCCTGGGAAGGACTCATGTGGATTCATATTCTTGAAAAACCCCGGGCTGGCTGGCTGGAGGGAGGATTGGTGAAGGGCAGGGGAAGGAGTGGGCTTCTCAGGCTGGTCATCTGTTCCCAGTGGCCACTGCGGGTAGGGCGGGGGTGGCCTGTGGCCTGGGCCCTGTGGCTCGTTCCCAAGGCTGCTCAGACCTCTCTGCTGACCGAGTCCCTCGTCTCTGGGCACTGGGACATGAGTTAGGACGGAGCCCGCTGGGGTGTCCGATTAGGGTGGGGAATTCCTGCCCGTTTGCTGCCAGACTCACTGCCAGGAAGCAGAGCAGGATGGAACCCGGGGAGGTGTGGGTACGGTGAGGTGAGCCGCCAGGCCTGCCTCCAAGGCCCATTAAGAGCTAGCGATGACTAGGCGCCAAGTGCACGTTAGGCTGTCTGCAACCACCCTGCACAGCAGCAGTTCTTATCTTCAGTTGTACTGCCCGGAAACTGAGCTCATAGGAGAGGAGTGACCTGGCCTGGGGAGCTGGGTGGAACCAGTATTTGAACTGAGACCCGCTTGATGCCAAAGCCTGGGTGCTACCCAGTGTCCCCCACACCCTTGCTGGTCTGGTCCCGCTGAAGGAAGGTGTAGGCCGCTGGCCAGGAAGGGCCACACACAGGGGTCTGGACCACAGCCGGGCCCCGGTGCTATTCAGGCTGGCTGGCTGCTGCTGTCCAGCTGCAAGGCGCTGGGGAACCTGGGTCCAACTGGGCAGGGTCTGTGATGGGAAGTTTGCTCCTCAGGGTCCAGCTGGCTGCGACTCCCAGCCTCCTGGCCGACCGCCTGGATGCCCAGACCCGGGCAGGCATCCTGGGTGCCGGAAAGGGGGTGTGGCAGGCCAGTGGCGGGGTCCGGAGCCAAGTCTAGACTCTGACTTGGGGGGAAGACAATGCATGTAGGGGTTGGCTGCCAGCAGCCAAGGACCCCTGCCAGCCCGTGTGAACCTCCAGAAAGGTGCTCGTGACACCTTCTGGTGTCACCACTGCCACCTCCTTCTTCCTTTCCTGCTGTCCCCTACGGCAATTAGTGTTCCTTAATCTGTACACCCTGCTCGACGCTGCCTGTGCTGCAGACCTTCCTATCTCTTGCTGTTTGAATTTTGGCTTCTCTGCTGTTTCATTACACTCAGCAAATATCTGTGGGGCCACCTTAGGCCTGACTGTTTCAGCCACTGAAGCATCAGTGAAGAAACTGATGTGTGTTGAGGAAGTCACTTAACCCCTCCAAGCCTCAGTTTCCTCTTCTGTAAAATGGGGGAACCGTTCATTCTCATGTCAGGGGGTCGTGAAGGTTAACGAGAGGTGGCCCCCGTCTCCATGTGCCTCCTGCCCCTCCTCCCAACCTCCCAGGCTGGTCCCCAGCTTCTCTCCCTTCTGATCTTCCATGCCAACTACCAGGGCGAGGGTCCAAATGCTCTACTGAAAACTCCGCCCTTCTGGGTCCCAGTTTCATTTTTAGGGCATAGAGTCTAGTTTTCTTAGCCTGATAACAAGAGACTTTCTGGCTCCTACCAATCCTGCCAAGCTTCTTTCCTCACCTTCTCCACATTCACAGGCTAGTTATTGTGAGAAATAAGCCCTGTGACCCAGATGCAGAGAGCACAGTGAAGTGAGGCTTTAATCGTTCTTGCAGGAGTGGGCGTCTGATGGACAGGCACACTCAGGGCGGTTACAGCAGACAGTTTATGTCCTAGCGTGCGAGTCCTGCCCCTCATTCCTCATTGGCTGAGCACCACAGAGGTTACAGCCTTACACGGAAGTCGCCTATGCCCATGGAAGACAAAAAGTAGTCTGACTGGAACAAATGTACATTCCTGAAGTGACGCAGAGACTTCAGTTCTTTGGCGCATGCTCATTGCAAAGCCCGCAAAAAATAAGCCCGTGAAATGCAGAGGGAAGAAGAACCAGGAAGTGAAGTGTCTGAAGGTTGGGGACTCCATTGTTGGTGGGGGGCAGGGGGGTGGCAGGGGGGAGGGCTTGTAAACCTTGTAAACCTATCGTTAACTAGACAGCACAGCTTTTATTTGGCCTTTCAGAAAATGAATCATCTCCCTGTCTTCTCACAGTTATCCACTTGGGGCCTGTTATGAGTTGAAATGTGTTCCCTCAAAATCCATATGTTGAAGCCCTAACCCCCAGTGCCTCAGAATGTGATTCTATTTGGAGACAGAGTCTTTAAATGGGTAATTAAGGCAAAATTCACTGGGGTGAGCTCATTGGGGTGAGCCCTAGTCTAATAATTTGTGTCCATATAAGGAGATTGGGACACAGACACTCACAGGGGAAAGCCACGTGAGAACCCAGGGAGAAGGTGGCCATCTACAGGTCAAGCAGAGAGGCATCAGAAGAAACCAACACTTCCCAAAAAAACCCAAAACAAACAAAAAGAGGCACCTGGGTGGCTCAGTCAGTTAAGCGTTCAACTCTTGAATTCCACTGTCGAGCCGCTATCGGCACAGAGGCTGCTTGGGATCATGAGCTGAGCCAAAATCAAAGAGTCCAACGCCTAACCGACTGAGCCACCCAGGCACCGCACCAGCTTGGATTCTAAACAGGAACGGCCTCAGCAATCAACAACAGCTTTGCCTAAGTCTCTGGGTTATGTCTAGTTACTTTATTTATAATAGGATATTTAGGATGCTTTAAGGCTTTCCCTTTAAAAGAAAAAAAAAACCCTGTTTTTGGAAACAAGGCAGATAGATAACCTCAAAACTCTGGAGCAAACTAGAAACGCCCGGTAAACCACAGGAAGCGTCTTTTAACTTGTGGCAAAGATCAAAGTGCGTGACGAAGCGCTGTGTTGGTAAGGACACCCTTAGATCGCACCGTCCCGGTGGGCGGCGGCGTCAGAGCAGAAGCGTCCACTGCAGCGCTGCATGTTACAGCAAAACGTCAGTGATGCGCTGGGTGTCTGTCCCCGGAGGACTGTGGGAGACCAGGGGACTCATACTCAAAGGTGCCTAAAGAGAGGCAGCTGTCCGGAACCCCAGCGGTCTCCTCCAGTCTATTCAGGCAAAGTAATGGTTCAGGGACATGGGTCCGATCACATTCCACCTGCTCAAGATCGCCTATGGTTCCCACTGTCATACAACTAGAGACTACGTGGCCCCGACAACCTGTGCCCTGTGGACCACACGCTGGGTCCCCCCACGCTGCCTCTGCTCTGACTCCAGCCCCCAGGCCGTGCCGTACCCTCACTGGCCTCTTTTCCACATGGCCCGGAATCCCCCCTCCCGGTGTCTTTCATGGGGTGAACTCTCACTCATCCTACCGCGCTGAGCCTCAGCGGCCCCCACGTCTGGGAGAGGGGCCTCTCCCCGGGGTGTCACAGGTCCTTGGGCTTCTGCACCAGCAGTGACCGCGCGGAGGGACAAGCTGTCTCCTTGTTTCAGCCTCGTCTTTGAGCGCCTTGGGGCAGGGACCCTATTTGTTACTCGTAGCTCCAGCATCCGGCCCGAGCTTGCTGGGTACAGAGGAGGCATCTCCTGACTCTGAGCAGCAAAGGGGAGGAGAGAGAAGGCTGGGGAAAGTTCCATGCGGGAAGTGGGAGCCAACCTGGATGGGGTGAGAATGGTGAGGGTGTCCCAGGCAGGGCAGTGGCAGGGGCAAAAATGTGGAGGTGAGATGCTGAGGGACACTCTGGACACGGTAAAGCCCACAGGACCTGGTGGGCAGTTGAGACACAGGCCTGGGAGTCAGGGAGTCCGCCGGTTCCCCCTGCCAGGCCTGGCACTGGAAGGTCTCCTCAGTTTTCTGAGCATCAGTTTCCCCATCCGAAAAATGGAGCGAATAATCCACTGAGACTGTTCATGTAGCTACATATGAATCCTATACTGCTAAGTAAACGTTAGATACCTTTTTTATTATGAAAATTTTTTCAGGAAACCTGGGATCAAACTGATGATGGGGGCTTTGAAAAGGAGGCAGGGGAGCTCAGACTCTCCTCCAGCTGCTGACGGGAAGTCCCAGACCCTGGCAAGCAGGAGGGCGGTGCAGCCAGGTTTAAAGGCCGGGATCATGAGCAGCCACACGTGGGCCTGGACCCTCTAGCATCTGGACTGGCTGCTGCCCAGCCGTAGAGTTCAGGGACTGGCTATGATATCCCTCTTTGCTGACCGTCCCCCCTGGGAGCCCAGCTCTGAACACAGATGTTGAAACTAGACACTGAGCACGGCCATCTGTGGGGTGGGAGCACATGGCCTCCCGACTGAGCTGGCTGCCGCTTCCCCCATGTCATCAGGATTTCGGGCATCTGGGCTGCAGCCTGGGCTTGGCCTTCCAATCCAAGGGGGTGCCTCAGGGCAGGGCTGGGGCCACGCTCTTAGCTTGCTCTTTATTCCACACTTAAAAACACCGGCCGACATGGCAGGTGCTCGGGAGCTGGCGCCTCCTTCTGGCTCTGCCGTCTCCAGCCTGGCTCTTGTCCTTCGGCTGGAGGAGGCCTGAGCCCCGGGCCCAGCTGTGTGGGCGGCGCTCTGATGCTTGCACGAGGAGGCATCTTGGTAAAGGCCAGGGTGAAAGTGAGGGCGACCCTGGGCCCACAGGGCATGGGGGGCACGTCGGGGGCCAGGGCGAGGGTCAGGGCATGAAGGCAGCTGGGGCGTCTGCAGCATCGGCCCCACCCAGCTCACCACACCTGACAGCGCCCAGGGGCTGTTGGCTTGACAAGAGAGTGGGCTCCCGAGCCCTGCGGGAGAGCTCTGTGGGGCAAGACACAGGGGTGATGGCAGAGGGTGGGGGCCTCATGGGCCCCTGTGGGCCTTGGGCCCTGTTTCCTTTGCCTCTCCTAGCTTCCTAAGCTATCCAGGCTAGACTATCTTGCACCTCGGGGTCTTTGCAAGCACTGGGGTCCCTGCCAGAAATGTTGTCTTCCCACCCCCGCAGCTTTGCCAGCCAACTTGTGTTCGTCATTCAGGCTTAGCTTGGGCATTGCCTTGTGGAGGATGCCTTCCAGATGTCCAGATCTGCGTGAGTGCGCCTTTGCTTGGTCCCCCTGCCTCACCCCTCACTCACCCTCATCAGAGGACTTATCACCCAGGACTTGTCTAACGATTTTTCTGCCTCCCCCCACCACTAGACTGAAAGCACCATGAAGGTTCGCTAGTCTACTCCCAGTGCCAGCATGATGTCTGGTATATAGTGCTTAATATATGTTTGCAATATGGATGGATAAGGGTGAGAATGGATGATTGGATGGACAGACACAAAGTTGAGTGATGGCTGAAAGGATGGATGGATTGGGGGAATGGGGAGCAGGAAGGTAATGAGTGGATCGGTGGGTAGGTGGATAGATGGATGGACAGATGGATGGATGGATGGGTGGATGGATGACAGATGGGTGGATGGATGGATGGATGGATGACAGATGGGTGGATGAATGGATGGATGGATGGATGATAGATGGGTGGATGGGTGGCTGGATGGGCAGGTGGGTGGATGGGGGAAGGGGAGTAGGGGGTGGACGGAGACAGGTGGGTGGGGGGTAGCTGGATGGGGTAGGTGCATGAGCAGATGAGTGAGTGGGTGTGTGGCTGGAGGAAATCATACATGTGTGCCTGCACGGGAAGTTGCATGGATGAGTGTCTGGGGAATGGATGGATGAAAGAATATAGGACGTGAGTTGTGCACACATGGATGAATTGATGAAGGATAATGAGGGAGTGGACGCTGACTGGGGGGCGGATATACGAGCGGATAATGAGTGGGTAGATAATCGGTGCGTGTATAACAGATGCCTGGAGGAATGGACAAGGAACGAATGGGTGGCCGGATGTCTGGGTGAGTGGACTCCTCCCTCACCTGCCAGGCCTCGGGGACACGTTGGGTGGGTGACCACACCCTGCTCAATGATCAGGGCTCTACCGGGAACAGCTGCATAGAGACCTTCGCAGGCTTCCCAGGGCAGGAGCGACACGTGAGTCTGCTGGGAAGACGGTGTGGGAGGAAGATGCTGTGAGAGGACAAGGAGGGACAGACTCTTGCCTGGGCCACAGCCAGAGAGAGAGCTGTTTGCATCCACTGCATCCAGGGAGGCGGACCTTGGACTGGGACGCCAGGCTGGTGAGGGAAGCTGGGGCTCAGACCTGGGGTGGGGTGGAGCAGGGGGCCGGGAGTGGCTCAGGGAGGAGTGGAGAACCGTGTACCCGGGTTCAGGCTGGAGACCTGGGCACAAGCCAGGGGATGCGGGTGGCTGGATCTTCCCAGAGAAGGCACGCCCCCGAGACCCAAAGGTCCCACAGCGACAGTAGAGGAGGGTGTGCCCATCCCCCACATGGTGTGCACCGCTGGCAATGCTGGGGGGATCCAGGTGGTTCCCCAGAGCAGGGAGGTAGGAGAGCTGTCCCTGTGGCGGGGCTGGGAGGGGAGGGACCCAGCGCTCACCGGTGCCTACTGTGCCAGGGTTCCTGGTGAGTGCCGGCCTGCCCTGTGCCTTCTGGAAGCTCCAGGCCAGGGAGGCACGAGAGGGGCAGGACACTCCAACAGAAGGGACCTCTGGCCTCATTGAGCCCCCTTCCACTTACACATTAGGAAACTGAGGCCCAGAGAAGGTCAGTGACTTGGCCAAGGCCACACAGCAAGCTGGGGTCAGAACTGTCAGTACTTAGTTGCCTGATTTCTGATTCTAATCTCTACATAGGCCAGACCTGGGCCAATTTTTCTTTCCTTTTTGGAGTAGGTGACCACATCCTGAGATACAGCAAGATCACATACTGCTTTCCAAGTTTATTGTAATTGACATGATTTCTGCCTCCCAGGAAAACCATAGAGTGTAGTGGCTAAGAGCTTGGGTGCAGGAGCCCGACTGTCTGTCTGGGTTTGGATTCCAGCTCTGCCATTAATGGCTGCGTGACCTTCCACAAATGACAACCTCGCTGGCCCGTTTCTTCATCTGTAAAATGGGAGAAATATAGCACCTCCATCATAGGGTATGTTATTGAGGGTAAGTTCATGCACATAGGGTGTTTGGAACGATGTCTGTGGGTAGGAGTATTTTTGGCTCCTAGTTTCTCCAAAAGTGACTCTACCGCCTTACCTCCTCCCAGGCGGGAAGCTGGAGCCAGAGGTCAGGAGTCCAAGGGCCTGAGCTGGGCCAGTCGGAGCCGGGCCCACAGGGAGGGAGGAACCACGATGTTTGTTGGGTGGACGAATGGACAAATGGATGAATGTCTCCCGGGCCTGAAATTCACTCCCTCCCCACAGCGCAACCTCCTGAAAGCCAGTACCACTCTCTTGCCAAAGCCCCTTCCTGTGGGCTCTGCTCTCTCTGAGTGCACCACTTAGCTCTCAGTGTGGCCTTTCCTGACCCTGTGAGTCCCTGGGGTAGGTGGGGGACCCTGTGGGAGGACCTACATGGTATCCTCGCCCTACAGAGCCCGGCTTTCTTCCTTTCCTTTCCAGCCACTGTGGTCCCTGGGCAGGAGCACGGGGCCAACCTGCTAGCGTCCCCTCCTGGGTGGGGCTTACCTGGCAGGCTCAGGAACTTTGACCTTGGGGAAATCTCCCTCCAGGTCAGAGCAGACATGCCGAAACAAGGATTGCCCACAGCCCACATGGAATTGAAATATATTGCCATGAACTTTTTAAAAGAGGATTTGTATGATCTTTACAACATTGAATTTGTTAAGAACAAATGACTAGTTACTGTGTGTGAGCGCGAAAAGGCTATTATGTTCTCCATTTTGGTCACCCCTGAGGTCCCAGGACCTAGCTCGGTGCTCAGCACTCGGCAGGTGCTCAGTAAACATTCGTTGACTCGGTGGCACTCATGATTTGCCTCTGACGTCACAGATGACACGAGCTGAATTTACCAGCTCACATCGTGTGGACGCAGCAGACACCAAACTCAGCAGGTATGACGTTTGATTTGACGTTCTCCTCTTGGAGTTTGCAGATTCTGGCGTTCCCATCAGGTTTCAATCCTTCTCAGAGACCGTGGCAACATTCACAGGCCTAAAGAGCCTAGTGGAAAGAATGGGGCCGCCCACACCTAACGACCACAGCCAGCCTCCCCGGGCCACGGGTTCCCCCCAGAGCCCAGAGAGCAGCAGGGGCCTCTGGGAGCAAAGGACCGGGGTCCAGGCCTTTCTCCAGGAGTGCGAGGCTCCCAGGCTGGGGATGGAGTGTCTCTCCCGCCTGTCCCTGTCCCGGGCCGGGTCCCACCATAGCTCACAGCGAGCCTCTCTCAGGTGCCTGGCCTGGGTGGGGGTCCAGCCCTTTTAGCCGGCCTCCCCACCCACCTCCAGCCCTTTGTAAGCCAGTGTCCCCACAGCAAGCCAGAGTGACCAGGGTTGGCCTCTTGGGTACGTGATCGGTGCAGTCACTCTGGGCCAACCCTCAGAAAGGACCTGTGTCTGGGCATCCACGCCGGGCCTCCCCGTCTGGAAACTCTTCACAAGTGTAACTTGGAGTCTGTGTTTTTGTTTTTTGGGGCTTTTTTCAAAGTTTTTTTTATTTATTTTGAGAAGGAGAAGGAGAGTGAGGGAGCAGGGGATGGGCAGAGAGAGAGAGGGAGAGAGGATGCCAAGCAGGCTCTGCACTGCCAGCTCAGAGCCCGACCCAGGGCTCAAACCCATGAACTGTGAGATCATGACCTGAGTGGAAACCAAGAGTCGGTTGCTTAACCAACTGAGCCACTCAGGCGCCCCCGGAGTTTGTGTTTTTAAAAGTGAAATCTACCTGGAGTGCTTCAGGCTCAGAGAGGATAGCAGCTTACCCAGGTGTAGAAATCGGGTCAGATGGGAAATCTGGCTCCGGGGCCTGGGTTCCTCGGAAACTGTCACAATTGGGCGCCTGACTATGAGCTACCTGAGGGCAAGATCACGTCCAGTCAGGAAGGGGGAGGTTCCAGGAGGGGGTGGCCTCTGAGCTGGACCTGCAAGGGTCTCTCAGGGAGAGGGCGAAGGCTGGAGAGGAAGTGGCCGGCCCACAGATGCAGGCCAGGTGGTTTGAATTTGGATCACATGGTTGTAGGGAGCCGTGCCTGGTGCTGGGGCAGCATGAGGTCCAGCTGTGCTCAGGGAGATTTTGCTGGCTGTGTACTCGGGAGTGGATGCGAGGGGCCCACTCAAGAGGCCATTAGAAAATCCTGAGGTGAGAGTCACAAGTTTGAAGCGGGGTGCAAGCTTGTGGAAGGGGAAGACTCAGGGGACACACCGCCGGTGTCAGGGAAGTCAGGGGGGCGAGGAAGGCTGCAGCCTTTCACCGTTGGCACCAGTGAGATGCTCCGGGCAGGAGGGAATGCGCAGGACCACGTGCAAGATGCTGGCGTCCTGGGCCCCACACAGAGCCGGCTGCTCAAGAAAATGTCTCTCCTGGGACCGAAGGGAGGCTCTCTGTCACTCTCTGGGGGTGCTCTGCCCCATCTCCCACACAGCCCCCTTGGCGCACCCTGCTCCTCGGCCCGGGAAGAACCCTGGCCGGGCCAGTAGGGGCAGTGCCTGCCCACAGTTCCGTCTCTGCCACGCGCCCATATGGCTTCTCTCTCTCCGTCCCTCCTCCCCCTCCCTGTCCTTATCTTTCCCTCCCGTCTCCATGGCGACTCACCACCTCGGCTTGCCTGCATCCCAGCGCCTGCCAGGGATTCTGAGCCGGGCTCATCCCTCCCTCCTCCGGAGCCCTGGTTCCCGCAGTCCTGTCTCCTCCCCCTGGGGTGAGTCCAGAGGCAGCCTCCTCTTTCCCGACTGTCACATTTATTTTCCAGCTCTGACGAGTGGCTGCCGGCTCCTCTGGGGCGACCATCCCCCACCCACCATCCACCTGCCACAGCTCGGCCAGCCCTTAGGAGGAAAGTCATCCTTGTTGCCGCAGCTGCCGGTGGGATCCGGAGCCTCCGCTCTCTGCTTCCAGACCTCTCCCCACTCCCAGCCCCCCATGCCGAGGTCCGCCTTGTCAATCATTTCCTTCTGTCACCGGCTTGGCAAACAGGCGAGCGTTGGGTCCTGAGATCTGGGGTGCGGGTGGGGGTGGGGGTGGGGGTGGGAAGGGCCACCTGGGGACAGGGAGGGATGAGTCTGCGGAGGGGGGATGGGGGCCACTGAAACCCAGGAGGAAGACAGGAATCTGGATTCTCTTCTAGATAACAGTTTGTCCTCCTCCCCCCAACCCCCAATTTTGTCTCCAAGGAGAGAAAACGGAGCTTCATGGGAAACGGCCGCAACAGTTGGTGAGTGGCAGGGCCTGGCGGGCAGGACCTCTCCAGGAACCCTCGGCCTGGGGCCACCCGGCCTCTCCCCGAGGGCTGTGCCAGGGGAGGGCCTGAGGCACAGGGAAAATCCGGTGGGCGCTGCATGGAGACCAAATCCAGTGCAGAGTGGGAGAGCGGAAGGAATCTTCTACGAATCAGAGCCACCTGCCCCGCCGCTGGGAGCCTCTCACCCCCTCCTGATGGTCCCCTAGCTATGCAGGTGCCACTCCCAGGGGGTCCGGCCGAAGCCAGCAACTCCCTGAGGAAGTGCTTGCGATGGAAGGCTGTGGGAGACGGGCTTCAGTGCATATTCGTGCTGGCACCGGGCAGGGCTGTGCACACCCCGTGATCACCCCCGTGGCCGTCTGAGGCAGGGGCTGCTCACCTCCCTCTTGCACAGTCAGGAAACTGGGGCCCCCGATCGGTGCAGGAGCTTGCCCGTTGGCTGCATGGTGACCGTGCAGTGGGGCCAGGACTCCATCCAGGCTTCTCCCTGTCGGGAGCACTGTCTCCACAGTTCTGCTGCCTCCACTCCGGGGTCCCAGGCTCTGGGGTGCAAGTCAGTGAGGAATGGGTAGAGCATGGCCTCGCTGGGAGCCCCCTGCGCCCCTCAAACTCCTGACCCGCCCTCCCCGTGCCCCACACGCTGCTCCCAGCAGCCCGCTCTGCGTCCCCAGGTCCCGTGCGCCGTTCCCCAAGTTGGAGCTGGGCCTGGGGTCCCGGCCCGCGGCGCCGCGGGAGCTCCCGGCCTGCTCCATCTGCCTGGAGAGGCTGTGGGAGCCCGTGTCGCTGGACTGTGGCCACGACTTCTGCGTGCGGTGCTTCAGCACACACCGCGTCCCGGGCTGCGAGCTGCCGTGCTGTCCAGAGTGCCGGAAGATATGCAAGCAGACGAGGGGCCTCCGGAGTCTGGGGGAGAAGATGAGGCTCCTGCCGCAGAGGCCTCCGCCCGCCGCGCTGCAGGTGCAGGGGCCCGGCCTCGGCCTGGGTGGGGGGGTGGCGTGAAGGGACCCGGGTTGAATCCAGAAGTGGCACAGTGGCTTTGGCGCTATTCTAGCAGGGCAGGGCGGGAAACGGAGTCAGGGGTGGACACGCTGCACCCTTGGGGCCTGCTCCCACCGCCTGGGAGCTCAGGGAACCCTCTTTCTCCGAGCCCAGGAGACCTGCGCCGTGAGGGCGGAGCCGCTGCTGCTGGTGCGCATCAACGCCTCCGGGGGTCTCATCCTGAGGATGGGGGCCATCAACCGCTGCCTGAAGCACCCCCTGGCCAGGGACACCCCTGTCTGCCTCCTCGCGGTCCTGGGGGAGCAGCACTCAGGGAAGACCTTCCTCCTCAACCACCTGCTCCGGGGCCTGCCGGGCCTGGTGAGGGCAGGTTAGGGGTCCCAGCCCGGCTTTGGGAGGGGCATGGGGGCTGGGGGCCCGCCTGACGCCCTCTTCTCTGCGCCACAGGAGTCCGGGGAGGGCGGCTGGCCCAGAGGAGCAGGGGCCCTGCAGGGGTTCAGGTGGGGTGCCAATAGCCTCACCAGGGGCATATGGATGTGGAGCCACCCCTTCCTGCTGGGGAAGGAGGGGAGGAAGGTGAGAGGCACAAGGGCAGAGGAGGTGAAGATTGGGGGGG
>PJEM01020507.1:0-13354 GCA_004023845.1 Helogale parvula
AGAAGAATATTGGTGCAATTTTGATGGGGATTGCATTGAATGTGTAGATTGCTTTGGGTAGTAATGACATTTTCACAATGTTTATTCTTCCGATCCATGAACAAGGAATATTTTTCCATTTCTTGGTGTCTTCTTCGATCTCTTTCATAAGTTTTCTATAGTTTTCATCATATAGGTCTTTTACATCCTTGGTTAGGTTGACTCCTAGGTATTTGATGGTTTTTCGTGCAATCGAGAATGGGATCAGATTCTTAATTTTTCTTTCGGCTGCTTCATTTTTGGTGTATAGGAATGCAACTGATTTCTGTACATTGATTTTGTACCCTGCGACTTTACTGAATTCATTGATCAGTTCTAGAAGGCTTCTGGTGGAGTTGATTGGGTTTTCCATGTAGAGTATCATGTCATCTGCAAAAAGTGAAAGTTCGACTTCTTTGCCAATTCTGATGCCTTTTATTTCTTTTTGTTGTCTGATTGCTGATGCTAGAACTTCCAGCACTATGTTAAACAACAGTGGTGAGAGTGGGCACCCCTGTCGTGTTCCTGATCTCAGGGGGAAAGCTCTCAGTTTTTCCCCTTTAAGGATGATATTAGCTGTGGGTTTTTCATAAACTGCTCTTATAACGTTTAGGTAGGTTCCTTCTATTCCGACTTTCTCAAGGGTTTTTATTAAGAAAGGGTGCTGTATTTTGTCAAATGCTTTTTCTGCATCTATCGACAGGACCATATGGTTTTTATCCTTTCTTTTGTTAATGTGATGGATCACATTGATGGATTTGTGGATATTGAACCATCCCTGTAACCCAGGAATGAATCCCACTTGATCATGATGGATAATTCTTTTTATATGCTGTTGAATTCGATTTGCTAGTATCTTGTTGAGTATTTTTGCATCTGTATGCATTAAGGATATTGGTCTGTAGTTCTCTTTTTGGGACCTAGCCAAAAAAGAGTACTCAATTCTGTGATAGAAGACTGGGGGAATACCCCATTCATCTGAGATAATCTCTCCTGAGTTAGTTATGTTGGAAGACTGGTGCAGAAATGTCAAGGAGTACTTTACACTCAAGTCTTAGAAATCTCAACGTGCGCAAGGTATCAATCAGGTAACATCTAGTATAACGAAGTTTAAAATGGTGGAATACACATGCAGTGAAGTCAAATCTAAGTTTTCTATCCTCAGTTCTGTGAAAGAACCATGTGCGAAATGCCCCATTCAACTGAGATTGTCTTTCACTGTGTGTTTGAAAACATGTGTGCAGGCCAAGTAAGTAAGTGCTTTACACTGAACTCTGGGAAAGAACACTGTGCGCAAGTTTGCATTCAGTTAACATCCAGGATACCAAAGTTAAAAATGTTTGAAAACACATGCTTGGAAGAGAAATGTATGTGTGATATTCTCGATTCTATGAAAGGAGACTGTGGGGAATACCCCCATTCAACTGAGATCGTCTTTCACTGAGTTAGTTATGTTTGGAAACTGTGCAGAAAGGTCAAGGAGTGCTTTACACTCAAGTCTGAGAAATCTCACTGTGCCCAAGATATCATTCAGGTAACATCTAGTATAACGAAGTGAATATTGATGGAAAACACATGCGGGGAAGTCAAATCTAAGTTTCCTAACCTCGGTTCTGTGAAAGAGCCATGTGCATAATGCCCCATACGACTGGGATTGTCTTTCACTAAGTGTGTTTGAAAACATGTTCGCAGACCAAGTAAGTGCTTTACAATGAACTCTTTAAAGGAACACTGTGCACAAGTGTTCATTCAGTTAACATCCAGGATACCAAAGTTAATAATGTTTGAACACACATACTTGTAAGAAAAGTTTATGTGTGATATACTCGATTTTGTGAAAGAGGACTCTGGGTAATACCCCATTCAACTGAGATCTCTTTAACTGAGTTAGTTATGGTAGAAAATTGGTGCAGGAAGTTCCAGGAGTGCTTTACAGTCAAATCTGAGAAATCTCACTGTGCAGAAGGTATCATTCAGGTAACATCTAGTATAACGAAGTTATTAATGATGGAAAACACATGCAGGGAAGTGAAATCTAAGTTTCATACCCTCATTTTTGTGAAAGAACCGTGTTCTACTAGGTGCTATCTGAATGATACCTCAATCAAGTGTTTTTCTGAGTTGAGAGAAAAGAAGTCAAATCTTTGTTCTGCGCACGTTTTCAAACACAACTAACAGAGGTATACATATTTCAGTTGAATGAGGCATTACCCTCAGTGTTCTTTCACAGAAATGAGTATATATCACTTACCTTTTACTTCCAAGCACGTGTTTGAAAACAAAATTCACTCCGTTACACTTGTTGGTATATCAATGATACTTTCTGTACAGGGTTGTCCTTCAGAGTTGAGTGAAAAATCCTTCTTTATTTTGTGCCAAGGTTTTCAAATGCAGGTAACTTATTTACACGTAATTTCAGCTGAATGAGGCATTTCTCACACTGTTCTTTCACAGAAATGAGTATGTAACCCTTACGTTTACATCCAAATATGTGTTTGAAAACAATATTCACTTCGCTCTACGAGATGTTCACTGAATGATACCTTCTGCACAGTTTTCTTTCTCAGAGTTATGTGAAAACCACTAATTTCTTTGGTCGGTGCACATGTTTTCAATCATAAATAAATTAATTCCACAAAATCTCAGTTGAATGAGGCATTCCCTACAGTGTTTTCTCACAGAAATGAGTATATAACACATTTCTTTCCAAGCATGTGTTTGAAAACAATATTCACTTCAATTTAGTACATGCTAACTGAATGATACCTTCTACACATTGTTCTTTCTCAGAGTTGGGTCAAAAGCACATATTGCTTTGGTCTGTGCACATATTTTCAAACACAAATAACTTAGTAACATATAATCTCAGATGATTGAGTCATTCCCTGCAGTGTTTTTCACAGAATTGAGTATATAATACTTACATTTTCCTTCCAATCATGTGTTTGAAAATACTATTCACTTGGTTCTACTTGATGCTAACTGAATGATACCTTCCACACAGTGATGTTTCTCAGAGTTGAGTGAAAAGCACTTGTTTCTTTGGTCTGTGCAAATGTTTTTAAACACAACTTAATTACTTACACGTAATCTCAGTTGAATGAGACATTCCGCACACTGTTCTTTCACAGAAATGAGTATATGACACTTTCATTTTACTTCCAAGCATGTGTTTGAAAACCATATTCACTTCGTGCTAGTACATGCTAACTGAATGATACTTTCCACACAGTGGTGTTTCTCAGAGTTGAGTCAAAAGCACATATTTTTTTGGTGTGTGCATATGTTTCCAAACACAGCTAACTTATTTACAAAAAATCTCATTTGAATGAGGCATTCCCAACAGTGTTCACTCACAGAAATGAGTATATAACCCTTATATTTTACTTCCAAGTTTGTGTTTGAAAACAATATTTACTTCATTCTACTAATGCTAATTGAATGATACCTTTTGCACAGTTTTGTTCATCAGAGTTGAGTGAAATGCAGTTAGCTCAATGGTCTGTGCACATGTTTTCCAAACACAACTAACTTAGTTGCAAATAATCTCAGTTGAATGAGACATTCCCTACAGTGTTCTTTCAGAGAAATGACTATAAAACATTTGTCTTTCAAGCATGTGTTTGAAACAATATTCACTTCGTTCTAATAGATGCTAACTGAATGATACCTTCCACACAGTGTTCTTTCTCTGAGTTATGTGAAAAGCACTTATTTCTTTGTTTTGCACACATGGTTTCAAACACAACTAACTTAATTTCACATAATCTCAGTTAAATAAGGCATCCCCCACAGTGTTCTTTCACAAAAATGAGTATATAACACTTACATTTTACTTCCAAGTATGTGTTTGTAAACAATATTCACTTAGTTCTACTAGATGCTAACTGAATGATACCTTCTGCACAGTGTTGTTTCTCATAGTTGAGTGAACTGCACTTATTTCTTTCCTCTGTGCACATGATTTCAAACACAACTAAATTACTTACATTATCTCAGTTGAGTGAGGCATTTTCCAGTGTTCTTTCAGAAAACTGAGTATATAACAATAACACTTCTTTTTCAAGTATGTGTTTAAAAACAGCATTTACTTCTTTCTAGTACATGTTAACTGAATGATACCTTCTGCACAGTGCTATTTCTCAGAGTTGACTCAAAAGCACATTATTTCCATGGTCTGTGCACATGTTTTCAAACAAAACTAACTTAGTTACTAATAATCTCATTGAATGAGACATTCCCTACAGTGTTCTTTCACAGAAATATGTATATAACTATAACATTTCTCTTTCAATCATGTTTGAAAACAATACTCACTTTGTTCTACTAGATGCTAACTAAATGATACCTTGTGCACAGTGTTGTTGCTCAGGGTTGAGTAAAATGGACTTATTTCTTTGGTCTGAACATATGTTCTCAAACACAACTAACTTAGTTCCACACAACTCAGTTAAATGAGGCATTCCCCACAGTGTTCTTTCACAAAAATGACTATATAACACTTACATTTTACTTCCAAGCATGTGTTTGAAAAAAAAAATTCACTTCATTCTACTAGATGCTAACTAAATGATACCTTCAGCTCTGTGTTCTTTCTTAAAGTTGAGTGAAAAGCACTTATTTCTTTAATCTGTGCAAATATCTTGAACACAACTAAATGAGTTACACATAATCTCAGTTGAATGAGGCATTCCCCATAGTGTTCACATACAGAAATGAGTATGTAAGCCTTATGTTTTACTTCCAGCATGTGTTTGAAAACAATATTTTCTTCGTTCTACAAGATGCTAACTGAAGGATACCTTCCGCACACAACTAACTTAATTACATATAATCTCAGTTGAATGAGGCATTCTCTACAGTGTTCTCTCACAGAAATGAGTATATAAGACATTTTTCTTCCAAGTATGTGTTTGAAAACTATATTCACTTTGTTCTATTAGAGGCTACCTGAATAATACCTTCCTCACAGTGTTGTTACTCAGATTTGAGTGAAACACACTTATTTATTTTGTCAGTTCACATATTTTCAAACACAACTAACTTAGTACCACATAATCTCAGTTGAATGAAGCATTACCCACAGTGTTCTTTCACAGAAATGAGTATATAACACTTACATTTTACATCCAAGCAAGTGTTTGAAAACAATACTCACTTCATTCTACTAGATACTAAATGAATGATACCTTCTGCACATGGTTGTTTCTCAGAGTTGAGTAAAAAACACTTATTTCTTTGGTATGTGCAAGTGTTTTCCAACAGAACTAAATTAGTTTCACATAATCTCAGTTGAATGATGCATTCCCCACAGTGTTCTTTATCAGAAATGAGTATATACCAATAACATTTTACTTCCAAGCATTTGTTTGAAAACAATATTCATTTGGTTCTACTCATGCTTCTGCACAGTTTTGTTTCTCAGCATTGAGTAAAAAGCAATTTTTACTTTGATCTGCACAAATATTTTCAAACACAACTAAATTAGTTACACATAATCTCAGTTGAATGAGGCATTCTCCACACTGTTCTTTCGCATAAATGCGTATATAACCCTTATATTTTACTTCCAAGCATGTGTTTGTAAACAACATTCACTTCTATATCTACTATATGCTGACTCAATGATACCTTTCACAAAGTGTTTTTTGACAGATTTGAGTGAAAAGCACTTAATTCTTTGGACTGCACACATGTTTAAAAAACACACCTGACTTAGTTACAAATAATCTGTTGAATGAGGCACTTACAACAGTGTTCTATAAAAGAAATGAGAATATATCCATAACATTTCTCTTTCAAGCATGGGTTTGAAAACACTATTCACTACATTCTCCTAGATGCTAATGGAATGGTACCTTGCTCACAGTGTTGTTTCTCAGAGTTGAGTCAAAAGCACTTATTTCTTTGGTCTGCGCACATGTATTCAAACACAACGAACTTAGTTACACATAATCTCAATTGAATGAGGCATTTCCAACACTTATCTTCCAGAGATGAATATATAATACTTATTTTTACTTCAAATCATGTGTTGAAAACAAATTTCATTTCGTTCTACTGGATGCTAAATGAATTATAACTTCCGCACAGTGTTGTTTCGCAGAGTTCAGGGAAGAGTACTTATTTCTTTGGTCTGCGCACATGTTTTCAAACAAAACTAAGTGGTAGTTACATATAATCTCAGCTGAAGGAGGGATTCCTACAGTGTTCTTTCCCAGAAATGAGTATATGACAATAACATTTCTCTTCCAAGCATTTTTTGAAAACAATATTGACCTCGTTCTACTAGATGCTAACTGAATGGCACCTTCCGCACAGTGTTGTTTCTCTGACTTGAGTGAAAAGTACTTAGTTTATTGGTAGGCACACGTGTTTTCAAATACAACTAGCTTAGTTACACATAATCTCAGTTGAATAAGGCATTCCCCAAAATGTTCTTTCACGGATGAGTATATAACACTTATATTTTGCTTCCATGCATTTGTTTGAAATGAATATTCGCCTCGTTTTACTAGATGCTAACTGAATGATACCTTCCACATAGGGTTATTTCTCAGAGTTGAGTGACAAGCACTTATTTCTTTCGTCTGCACACATGATTTCAAACAAAACTAACTAAGATACAAATAATCTAAGTTGAATGAGGCATTTCTCACAGTATTCTTTTAACAACCGAGTATATAACCATAACCTTTCTTTTTCAAGCATGCATTTGTTTGAAAACAATATTCATTTCGTTCTACTAGATGCTAAGTGAATGATACCTTCTGCACAGTGTTGTTTCTCATAGTTGAGTGAAAAGCACTCATTTCTTTGGTCTGCATACATGATTTCAAACACAACTGACTTATACATAATCTCAGTTGAATAAAAAATTACCCACACTGTTCTTTCACAGATATGACTATATAACACTTTCATTTTATTTCCAAGCATGTGTTTGAAAACAATATTCTCTTAGTTCTAGTACATGCTAACAGAATGATACTTTCTGCACAATTTTGTTTCTTAGAGTTGAGTCAAAACTCATATTTCTTTGGCCTGCACACATGTTTTCATCACAACTAACATAGTTACATAGTCTCAGTGGAATGAGGCATTCCCTACAGTGCTTTCACGCAAAAATGTGTTTATAACACTTACATTTTCCTTCCAAGCTTGTTTGAAAACAATATTGACATAGTTCTACTAGATGCTAACTGAATGATACCTT
Source organism: Helogale parvula (assembly GCA_004023845.1). Taxonomy (NCBI): domain Eukaryota; kingdom Metazoa; phylum Chordata; class Mammalia; order Carnivora; family Herpestidae; genus Helogale; species Helogale parvula. The sequence continues at coordinate 7,235 of PJEM01020507.1, forward strand.
CTTCACAGTGTTTTTTTCAGAATTGAGTGAAAAGCAGTTATTTCTTTGGTCTGTGGGGTCATCCTCCTCTCGTTCTTTCTAGAAACACATGGAAAAGCCTTAAGGTACTCAGCTGCTAAGCACTTTGGGCTTCTCAGCTTACCACAAAAAGATGACAGCCTGAAAACAGAGATGCCTGTGGACTCCTGGGATAAGAGTGTGCACGTAGAAAACAAATAACAAGCAGACATAGTGCATAACATGGGACAAGGCCAGGAGAGCGTGCTGTACAGAAAGATAAGGGTTTCCTGAAAGAGTTACGACACAGAATGGCCACAGTATTTAGCTTGTCCTTGTCTGCATTCGTGGTAGAGTCAGAGCTGCTGAAAGTCACAGTCATACCAGTTTCTGGATCTGCTAAAGGCCCTAGAAGAGATAGAGGTTTATTCTGATTTTAGTGGAATTAAAACAAACCATCTCATTCTTCACATATATTCAAGTTTTCCCTACACTCAGGTCATGACTAGAGGCAGATGGTACTCAGGTGCCTCAGGTGATCTCCAAGGATAAGGGGGAGAACCATCCCCTCACCGTAATGCAGACCCCATGATGCCCTGGTTCATGTTTTTCATAATGAATCAAGTAAGTGTGGACAGGTCAGGCTCAACTAGCAATTTAGAATTCATCAGTAAAACAGAAGTTTCTCAGGGTACTTCATGGGAAATCACCATTTCATTACAGATGAAGAATAAGTATGAGGATGCCTGTGTGGCTCAGTTGGTTAAGCATTGAACTCTTGATTTCAGCTCAGGTTATGATCTCATGGCTTGCGAGTTCAAGCCCACCATTGGACTCCTCACTGACAGTGTGGAGCCTGCTTGGGATTCTCTCTCCCTGCCTTTCTATCCATCCCTCCCAGACATAATCACTCTATCTGAACATAAATAAACTTAAAATAAAGAATAAAACTGAGAATACTGATTGGGTGTATATTATCAATGAATTCTGAAGATGGGTATGTTCCTTCAGGCTCTAGGTGGATTGTCCAATCTTTCTGCTTATCTATACTCTACCTTCCACATGTGAACATTCTACAACTATTTCTCAATAGAAATGTATTGAGACTAATATTACACTAATGAGAAAAGGAAAACTATAGGAATTTAGCAGGGAAGCTACAGAGTTGCTCTGATAAGATCAGAGGACTAAGCTATATGGAACTTGAATTTAGGAAGGCAGGGCTATGGTTTGCAAGAAAATAAAACAAAAATAAAGAATGTTAAAAATAGTAAATAAATTACCTTCTCCTCAAATAATAAAGTCTTCACATTGAGTCAAGGTGGGAAAGAGGATGAGGCCAATGTCCTGTGTCCCCTTCAAGGCCCATCTCTTCACGTTGGGGGATCTTGGAGGAGGTGGGAGGGTCCGCAGTCAGGGGAGGGGCATGAGCCCCACCAGCCACAGGGACAGGTGCCCGTAGGGTTCAGAGTTCATACAATTTCTCCCCCTTGTCAATCTTTCCCTAATTCATCATGTGAGAAGCGTCTTTAATCATAAAACTATATTCTCTTTTAACTTATATCCTTGCCATGTTTCCCAGGGTTGCAAAGATCAGGGCCATTAAATGTCACCATCATGTTGATGGATGTCCTTCATCCTATGACACACTGCTTTTCATATAGATTATGACAGTTGACACTATCCCCCAGGAACATTGGCATGGACGAAGTTTCCACACAGTCTGGCCATTGTTTGTGATCCACAAATGTTTCAAAATTGAGTTTTTTGTTATTTCTAAAACTTACCATTTTTATCTGTTAATACTCTATGCATATGTCCTCAGACTTTTTGTTTATATTAGTATGTTGAGTCTAAACATTGTAAAAAGGTTAAAAACAAAAAAATGAACAGAGGTTTCATGAGCTGCTGGTAATTAGTAGCCGAACTCACTTGTACTTGTTTATTTCTTCCGTAGTTATGCTCCAATTTTACCTGCAGCTGCCAGCTGATTCTTTTTTGCTGCCAGTTCACAGTGTGTCATTTTCAGCTTCCTAAGATGGGAAAGATATATACACAGTCAGGACCAAGATCCAGAAATTCTGCCTTTTTACATCCCAGCCCTCTCGAAGGCCTATGCAAATATGCCTTGCTCCACCTCTCCCATAAATGCACAGACTGACAACACAATCAGAGAAATGAAGTGAACATCTAAGTTAAAGAAAATTCGACCACTGTCTGCTGCCACATCTCTGCTCTCGGGGCTCCTTCTAGGTGTCTGCCTCTACACCTTCATCATAAAGTCATCCAGTAACATTTCACTTTGTGCCTTCCCAGACTTGGTCTTTTGTTTGAGATGGTGAAGGCTCATTCCAGCAATGTGACAAACCGTGTCTGACCAACTGCACCCATTAGGATGAAGTAGGGTAGTCTTACACCTACTCTAGTTGTACACCTAGTAAGTGTAAGACTCTCTAGTCTTACACCTCCATGGGGAGCCCTGATATTCAGTCCAAAAGTTGTACCCTGATGCGGACAATCATCCTGAAAGACGACCTTCCAGGATATGACTTCACCAACATTGCGGCTCACGCCTAGACATCACTAGGGGTCAGGACTGCAACCCTGCCTCCACCTATCCTGGTGGAGGAAAAAGCCAATCTTAGAGCAGCAACATCTCCTGATATAAACTCTCACACAGTCTAGGTTTATCTCCAGGAAACAGATTTCAGATGGAAAATTCTCAGCTTCATGGAGTCAATCTACTTTAACAAGACTGAGTTCATGGATAGTGAAGGCAGCAAAAGGAAATGCATAGAAAGGCTAGTTTGCTGTGTTGCCCTCAGATTATTTTGTTTGTGGTGTTGATTTAAAGGGTTTCAAGTTGGCACTTGATATACTTAGGAATCACATGCAAAATTGAAAATCTCTTCGAAAAGGAGACAAAAGCACTAGACAGAGAAAAGCACATACATTTCCTTCTGGCTTCTCAGGCAGTCCTTCAGCAAATGCTTTCTGGAGTGGTTGTAATGCTCTGTTGTAAGGGATTGAAGATATAAAAGTGGTCAGGGCGCTGTATCCCCTCCAGAAAGAGCTACAAATTAACAAAAACAAGATGCCAGTGAGACAGAACAAGCCCTAACCCCAGCTGTGGGAAGGACTAACATAAAGCCAAGTCTCCAGGGAAGGGAAGGGTTTATTTCCCATCGTAAATGAGGGACTCTAAAGTCCCTGATCTCCTCCTGAGAACAAAAGGAAGTACTGCACAAAGGAGGAAATGTGTGAGGGAATGCACAAATTTCTAACGACCCTAGGAAGATGCATGAGACCAAGATGGAGAAGAAGGAATCCCAAGACAAAGTCAGCCTGGCAGTTGGACACAATCTCCCTAGGACTCATCAATGACTTGGGAGGCATACACTGTAACTGCAAAGAAGCTGAACAACTTCATGGAGACAGACTTTGCAGGAAACACGTGTAGTTCAGGGGAAGCCAGCAAGGATGAGCCCTAGTTCAAAGTTGCAGGCTTTGGTCAAGACCCAGAGGAGTTACACTTAATAATCAGGGGCAGAACCAACTCAGATTTCTTAGGGATTGGACCTGCAGTGAACAATCTCACTGGAAGAATGGATGCAGGGATCCAGTACTGCCGGCGCCCCTACCCACTTTCCAGAAAGAATTTTTTTTTGTTTCTGCAGCAAGATAATTCCGGTTTTTTTTTCCCACATATTTTTGACCCATATCTGATCCTGAACAAAAATGACCTAATTGCTGGATGACCAAACAATGTGATGGGATTTAAACCTATATAAAACAATGTAGATGGATCCAGAGCGGATTCAGTTATCAACATTATTAATGCTGGTACCTTCCCTCTTCCACCCCCAATACTTGACAAGATGTGTGACAAGCACTGAGGACAGAAAGGAAAATGCAAGTTACAGAAAGCAAGGTAGGAAGGGCAGGCACAATTCTACTGAATGCATTTGGCGAAAATACTCTGGACCCAGTTCCTAAAGAAATATAATGATCTCTACCGGCCGCCACATTCATTCATACAACAGTACTTGTGACCATTATCACATGAATATCTTACTCTTTTGTAGCCACTTTTCTTTGTTCATAGAATTCTTCCAGGTTATGTGTATTCTCCTTCAGCTGTTTGGCTTTTGCTTCCTTTTTTGCTTTCACAGACCTTAATGCATTACACTGGTCTTCTAGGGCCTTTTTCTTTTTCTTTTTCTTTTTTAATTTTTTTTGTTTTTTATTTATTTTTGAGAGACAGAGAGAGACAGCGTGAGCAGGGGAGGGTCAGAGAGAGAGGGAGACATAGAATCCGAAGCAGGCTCCAGGCTCTGAGCTGGCTGTCAGCACAGAGCCTGACACGGGGCTCGAACCCACAATCGTGAGATCATAACCTGAGCAGAAGCCAGACGCTTAACCAACTGAGCCACCCAGGTGCCCCACCTTTTTATTTTCTGTAGGAAAAAAAAAGGCTTTTCTTTATAAGCATACACATGACCTAAGTCTTGATTGTGATGAGACAGAAAATGGGCAAGAACCATGAAGGCATAGGGGCGCCTGGGTGGCTCAGTTGGCTAAGGGTCTGACTTTGGCTCAGGTCATGATCTCACGGTTCTGACAGCTCGGAGCCTGGAGCCTGCTTCGGATTCTGTGTCTCCTTCTCTCTGCCCCTCCCCTGATCACACTGTCTCTGTCTCTCAAAAATAAATGTTAAAAAAATTTGTTTCAAAGAACCACAAAGGCATGAAGGTATTCTTTCCCTTTCCAATGCAAAGTCATTGGCATCATATGGAGATTTCTCCCCAACAGACAATATACCTTCCAGCTGACAGTTATTGGACCTCAAGGCTCTTAGCTCTACATCTTCCAGTTCACCATTTGCATCTTCTGGTTAAGACAGGTATGAGAAATGACTTTCAAGAAAAGTGATTGCACAATTTGAGTGTATGTAACACAACAGGATTATGCATTGCAATAAACAAAGACCTTGAGGCACAAATATAACTAGAAGACAAAGATGGTGGAAAATAGTTCATGTCTAACAGCTCATAAATGGCTTTCTTAGTGGTATACATACGTTTATATATATTTTTGTATACATGTGTATGTGTGTGTGTGTGTGTGTGTGTGTGTGTGTGACATTTCCCCAATTCACACTGAAAATTCACTGTTGAGCATTAAGAGAGAAAGAGACTATGGGGCACCTGGGTAGCTCAGTGAGTTGAGCATCAGGCTCTTGATTTGGGGTCAGGTCACGATTCCCAGATCATGGGATCCAGACCTGTGTTGGGCTCCGCACTGAGCATGGATCCTGCTTAAGATTCTCTCTCTTTCCCTCTTTCCCTCTCCCACATTTGCATGGCATTTCTCACTAAAATAAAAAAAAATTAATAATTTTTGAAAACTTAAAGGAAAAGATTATACACTTTGGCTATCACCCTCTCCCAACGATATTTGGGGATTTTCTACATATCTGGAAGGGCAGAACTGAATGATGTGATAATTACCTATTTGTGAAAATTACCTACATATCTGGGAGGGCAGAACTGAATGATGTGATAATTACCTATTTGTGAAAATTACCTATTTGCTAGTCCTTGAAATAGCAAAACTCATCATCGTGGTCCTAGAGAAATCCCAGCTCACTGTTTAGAAAGAGTTTTGGTTCCTAGAGGCCCACTCTCTACTGTGGTAAACAGCAAGTGTATTTCCTGTGCTCACCTCACCCAATGAACAAAAGCCCCCAAAGCCAAATTACAGTAAAACTCAGCAGCCAACTCTTTCCAATTCGTAATTGTTTTTTTTAATAGTTTATTGTCAAATTGGTTTCCATATAACACCCAGTGCTTCTCCCCACAAGTGCCCCCCACCATGATCATCACCCCCTCCCTCCCCCTCCCCCTCAGTCCATGGTTCGTTTTCAGTATTCAGTAGTCTTCCTTAATCTGTGTCCCTCTCTCTCCCCCGCTCTCTTTCCTCCTTCCTCTCCCCATAGTCCCCTGCCAGGTCTCTCCTGTTACACCTATGAAAGAAAACATATGGTATCTATCCTTCTCTGCCTGACTTATTTCGCTTAGCATGACACCCTCGAGGTCCATCCACTTTGCTACAAATGGCCAT
>PJEM01020508.1:0-13353 GCA_004023845.1 Helogale parvula
TTCTCCCAGCAAGGGCCAATGGCAGTTCCTTCGGCAGTGTCCCCGGGTGGAAGCCACCCCAGTCATTCCTAAGAGGGTTGCAAGACTATTTGAGTGACATCCTGAGCACAGCATTACTTGGAGGTGGCCTTGCTGAGGCCCTTGGGGTTTTGTCTGGGCCAGGAAATACGGAACATTGATATGTCTGGTGTGTGGGGGTGTGTTCACAGGAAGCTTGTCAGACCATCCTGAAAAGACTGGAGCCCTTCAAGAAGAAGAATCCTAGTGGCTCCTGGGAAGACTGGGTAAGTCTGAGCTGATCCAAGTTGCTTTGAAGAGGAGAGAAATCAAAGGCAGGCTCTCTGTCCCTGCCACAGGGACACGATCCAGTCATGCAGGCAGAGTAGCTGAGGGGTCTATGTGGTTTCACAGGACAAGTACATGCTCTCCCTTGCTGGGCCCCTTTCTCTATGGTTTTCATAGTGGAGGGAAGGCACTTGAGGAAAACTTCTGAGCCAGGATCTTGACGACCCTGTGGGGACTGGGGGTTTGGCTGCCCTGAGCCTGAGAAGGTAGGGGGACCACTGACTGTGCCTGACTTGGGCCTGGTCCATAGCCCACTTGTCCTCAGGCTTGATGAGCCTGGGTTTCTTGACAACTGCTCTCAGAGGGCTGCTCAGCAGCACCTCTTCTGACTCAGCTCTGGAGTCTGGGTCCACTGAGGCTCCATCTGTGAAGGAGCGGGGAAAAAGACATTACCCAAGAGTTTCTATCCTTCCTGTGGATTTAGAAGTGGCCGGCAAGCACTCATCACAAGGATGAGCCCAGTTCTCTGGTGTCTGGTTTGGAGGGCTGTGTGTCGGGAATCCTCAGAGGGAAGCTGGAAGGATGTCTCTCTTGGTTGGGGGGCCTTCATCTCTTCCAACAAGCAGATATCTCCATGGCAGCCCCCCCCCTTTTTTTTTTACCGTTTTACAGAGTGGGGTTGGAAAAGTGAGTACAGTGGAAACATGTAAAATGAGTCCACACGTGACCCATCTCAGATCCTACGGGCCTCCCTCCGAGACTCAAAGAAAATAAGCTATTTCTGTCAGACCCACTCACCTTACTGTGCCTCACGTGACCTCTACTTCCCTTTCCATGCTCAAAGATACCGCACACGGACACACCACATGAGTGTAGGTTGATTTTGATAGTCTGGATTTTAGCATGGAGACATGGAGAGGCAAACCTGAGATGGTCATTGAGGGAAGAAAAGGATTGGGACAGCTACAATGCAGGAACCACACAAATGGAGGTGTAGAGGTGTGTGGACATGGAAGGGCTAGGAGAGAATTGACACTTGAATTCGGCTGGCATGGCAATGATGTGTATACAACAAAAAACCAGAGGGTCCTTAATGTCAACGATTTGCTATATGGAAAATGGGGAGTCAGCGAAAGTTCTATAGTAAGAGAGTGGTGTGGGCAGTATGGTATGTTACGATGCACAATGTGGTTAAGTTGGGCTACCTAGCAGGATGGGGAGGCTACTTGATGGGAGGAGACCAGCTAAGAGGCTATTATAACGCCCCAGGTTTCCAAAGGTGGGGACCTAGTGCAGGGGAGGGCACAGTGCAGTCACTCAGTGCAGTGAGAATGTGAAGCAAGGTGTGGAAGTGAGGGCCACGGGGTGCAAATAGTTGGTCAGCTTCCAGAGGAGGGGGGTGAACTCATGGGTCAGGGATCCTGGCAACCATGCTGAGCCCTTCCTGTTGTCTATTTCCTCTCCTCAGGTCATGGCTGCCTACCTGGACGCAGTGAGCTTGTCTGCTACTGGGTTTTATAAGTAAGGACAGTGCTGCACTCACCCACCTCACCAGTTGTGGTCATCCTAACCTCTGAAGTCCCCTCCAGCACCAAAGCCTCTCAGCCTTTGGTCAGGAGGCAGCAGTCCCACCAAGTCTGTTACCTCTTCCGTGGTCTTCTGTTCATTTCAATTTAAAGATGCTCTAAAATACATGGCATTGCCAAACTATGTGCCAACAAGGCAAAAGCATGGGCTGCCACTAACAGAAGACCTGTGTTCTAGTTCTGGTCTTAAAGCATGCCATTCCATTAGGAGAAATGAGGGATTCTCTCTGAGCCCGTGTCCTCATTTATGACAGCGTAGGACCATCCCTCTATCGGCATTCCCCTAGACCCTGAACTGTCTGCTGTGTGGAGTTGACCTTGTGTGTTGGTCTACTGTATGTGTTGGATTTCTTTATGGAGGCTTTCCTTCCAAAGAAAGAGAGGAGGATTTAGAACGTGGGGTCTCCTTACCAAGTGCAGAGCTCAACAGAACTTAACATGAGATTTGGAAAAGAGCCCATACCTTCTGCAACTTTGAAATCCAGTAGCAGCACAAAGTTCTAGAGACCTAGCCCAGCTGATTTAGAGGCTGTAAAAGGTGCGATCCAATTTACCATCCACCATAACATTCTAGCTTTCTCTGGGAAATTTAATTAGGACCGTTTCTTTCACAGATCACGTGTTTGGAAAGATAGTTCAATATGCATTTTAGACAAAGTCAGGTTTTGCTAGTGCTCCCTGGGTTTTCTGATATTTGACCTGCACAAACAGAGGCAAGAGCAGATTTTCTCAGAAGTTCTTTTTCACTGTCAGAGTTGATAAGACTGGGTCGGATACAGGAACACCCAGGTGAAGATGGTGACATCAGAGGTCAAAGGAGGTGGTGGGTTCCCCTGGGAGAAGCCTTTTCCCTCAGCTCCGAGTTGGGTTTGTTTTCGAGAAGATTCCAATCCCCTCAGCTCACGTTATTTCTGTGTCATGCATAGAAAAACACAAGTGTGGAATATATGAACTCCAGTAGGAGAATGTGTGTCCACACACGTTTGGCTTGGGTGAACTTGGAATTGCATAAGATACTCAGGATTAAAGAAGAAAAACAAGTAGAAGAGAGCATTTGCTTCTATTAATAGCACTTTCCTCACATCCTTTGTTGAAACTGAGCAGGGGCCAGCAGCCAAGGAGAGATGCAGGCAAGTGGCTGAAGGTAGACCCAGGCTGACATGAGGTGCTGATCTTAACTCTCACCTGGAGAAAGGAGAGCAGCCCAGGACGCAGCACAGGCAGGGTCTTTGGTTTTGAGACCTTGAATTCTCATCCAGCAGATCCTCTGGGGTCTGGCTTTCATGTCCACCGTGAGCTTGGGCAAATGCGTCACCTGCTTCTCCCATGAAGAGGCTGGCACACCGATGCTATACACCGCTTGGTTGTGCAAAATGGCTCACATAAGGGCCATTGGCAGAACTGAGCAGATGCAAGGGAAAATACTCTCGAATATCTGGATTTCAAGAACAGGTCCAAAATATTAAAACACGTGGACTCTTTTGAATGGCATCTGAATGAAAAAATAAAACCTTTGGCATCTTAGGATTTTGTGGGACAAGCCGTGTGTGTGTGTGTGTGTGTGTGTGTGTATGTACATGGGGGGGGGCATGTTCATCTTAATACATGTGTGGTGTTTTCTGTCTTCTTCCCCAGAACACCCAACCTTGGCTACAGCTTTGAGACGAACTCGGGGAATGCCTTCCACTACTTCAGCTATGGGGTGGCTTGTTCCGAAGTGGAAATTGACTGCTTAACGGGGGATCATAAAGTAAGAAGTGTGCAAAATCTTAGTACGAAGTTAGGAGAAAGAAGAGAAACAGGGGAATTGCAAACATCAAGGACCCATAGAGACACACTTTCTGGGTGGGAAAATCATGTCTGACATCACAGCCTGACAAACTTCCTATGAAGGACCTGAGAGCAAATATTTGAGGCTTTTTCTGGGCCACAGAGACTCTGCCTCAAAAACTCAATTCCATCACTGTAGCATAGGAGTAGCCATAGACGTATCCAAACAAATGGGCATGGCTGTGTTCCAATACGATGTGATTTGTGCACGCTGAATGTGAATTTCATATAGTTTTTGCAGCCACAAAATATTCTTATTTTTGCCAGTCATCTAAAAATGTAAACACCATTGGGGCACCTGGGTGGCTCAGTTGGTTAAGTGTCTGACTTCAGCTCAAGTTATGATCTTGTGGTTCATGAGTTTGAGCCCCATATCGGACTCTTTGCTGACAGCTCGGAGCCCAGAGCCTGCTTCAGATTCTGTGTCTCACTCTCTCTCTGCCCTTCCCCGCTGGTACTTTGTCTTTCTCTCTAAAAGTAAATAAAATATTCAATAAGTGTGTAAAAATATTAGCTCACAGGTCTTACAAAAACGGCACAGGCTGGAATCCACACATGGAGTGTCTTTTGTTGTCCCCTTCCTTACACAGTCTATCCAGACTCAAGTTCAGAGCCTCAGGAGCCTGGGAACCAGGCTTCCTGCTCCTGGGTGCGCGTGTGCACAGTTCCTTCTGATCACCAGGAGTGTGTGTCCACTCCCACCCCCTGCCTGGTGGCCACAAACTCAAACTTGAGCTTTGGCGATGCCAGTGCAGACTGAGAGGAGAATGAGCACCCTGCCTGAGCATGCCTGGGCATCTGCTTCTGAAAGTGCTATCTGCGTTGATAGAATAATTTGAGGGTCACCAAGACCCATCTATCATTCACTCAATCCTTTCTTCTCACATTCTTTTATTTTTCCATCCACTTTAGAACCTCCGCACAGACATTGTCATGGATGTCGGCTCCAGTCTGAACCCTGCCATTGATATTGGACAGGTAAGGCACATGGGTGCCCAGCGTGGTGAAGGACTTGGCCACTGGTGTGTCCCTTCCTCTCCTAGCGTCACCAGCCAATGCATTTTGTGCAGTGCCATTTTTCATCAGGTCTGCACACGGTATGAAGTGAGTCTTCCCCAAAAGGAGTTTGATACATGAGAGTGCAGTTTCCCCCTCCTCCTTCCTCTTGCACCCAGGACACATTTTGTTTTCTAGCAGTAAATGCTACCAAGCATGGAATGCTGGAGGGCACTGGGGCCAAAGACTCGGATTTGAGCAAGAGGAATAAATGGGTGGCTCAAGGAAAACACTTTTGAGAACTATGAGAGTGTTGGGTAGAATAGGTGGAACAAGAGACAGAGGCATCAAGGACTGAGCGTCTGGTAGAAAATATAAGTTATATTTTTCAAAAATGGACAGTTACAGAGTATATAGAAACATAGCCATTAGTCACATCTGTTCTTTAATTCATTGAACACCCCTTGAAGGACCCCTTCAAGGACCCCTTCTGGGGGCAGGCACTGAGCAAGCCATCTCACTCACAAAGATGATTATCACCTTGTGTCCCCTCAGAGCGCACTCGTTTGGCAGCAGGGCACCACAGTTCCTCTGTAAGTGGGGCTACTGGAAGAACAGACATGTGGGCCAGCAGAGCGTGGCAGGGGCCCTAAGAGAGATATGGAGGCGATAGCTGGGGCTCCCCTTCTCCCAGATCGCAGGCAGGGCTGGAAGTTCCAAAAGCCTAAATCTACTGTCCATTTTCGTGTGTGGCTGCCTAAAAGGTCATGGTCCCACTTAGCCCACAGGAGTTGGGTGGGCCCCTGAGGGACACTGTAGTCATTAGCCTGGGAGCCCACTTCTCAGCCTGCAGTGGCCGTTCCCACAGTGGCAGCTGGGAAGGAACATCTCCACCGATTCTACAGCAGATTTTAATGAAAAAATTATGCCTACCAAGGTATGACCCTTCTAGAATGTCCCACAAGTTCTACAACTTACCTTCAGTGTAATGCCTCTGCTCTGCCTGCACCAGGGCCCGACAAAGGCCGGCCCAGATAGATGCTCCCAGGCTAGGAGGGGCCCAGTGGGCTGGGGAGGGCTGCTTTCAACTTCTTTCCAGGCCCACTCCCTGTGGGGCTTGGCACCCACTGTGGGAAGAGGCATCTGTTCTTGGGAAGGGGAGGCAGAGTGGCCATGGTCTCTGTCTGCCCTGCAGGTAGAAGGGGCATTTGTCCAGGGCCTTGGCCTCTTTACCCTGGAGGAGCTGCACTATTCCCCCGAGGGAAGCCTGCACACCCGTGGCCCCAGCACCTACAAGATCCCTGCGTTCGGCAGCATCCCCAGCGTGTTCAGGGTGTCCCTGCTCCGTGACTGCCCCAACAAGAAGGCCATCTATGCATCCAAGGTACTGTTGCCCTGAGTCTGCACTGTGGGAGGCCATGGGGATCAGGGGGGCTCCAATAGCCTACCGTGTGGGTCTGCTGGGGCTTGTCTGGAACAGACAAGGGGGCTTGACACGAGTTTTGAGGAGGATGATGAAGGTGGGCGGTCCCATGGCTAGAAAACTGGGATGACCCAGCTCTGTGTGGTCAAAGCTAGCTCATGAGGGTGCACTTGGAGAGATTCCTTTAATCCAGTGTAGGTCAAGTCCTGACCAACATTAACGTCTCAGGTGTAGATTTTGATGCTTGGTCCTACAGATGACCCCACAGATACACACCCTCCCTGTTATCCCACAGGAATAGCATATTCACTGCAGACGGGGCAATCCCTCTGTGCAAACTCTTTAACCTCCTTCAGTGGCTGGCACCTGACTTTAAACTTGATCCGCATGCCTGAAGGATTATAGTCATCCCTTTTTTCCTCCCTGTCCCCAGTAAGTGTGAAAAATGGGTCCAAATCAAGTAAGCTGGTTGATATTGATAGTCCTAGAACTGAGAGGGAAGACAGATAATCACTTCTCAGCAGTGAAACACACCCATGTGCTCATCTCATGGTTTACTTCACTGCGGTTGGGTCTGGGGCACTTGGCGATCTTGCATCGACTCTCAGGCTTTAGCATGCATCGGGATCGCTGCAACCTTTCGATAAAAATACATTAGATCAGACGTCGCCCAAAAAATTTTGACTCCCCCAGCCTTATAACTGTGAGGAAAAGATCCACATTCATGTTAGACACTGTCATCCATGAAATATAATTATTTAAAACAACTTTTAATGGTACATTTTATCTGCATGGTGTCACCAGAGACAATTCACATGGTAAGTGCTAAAAGAAATATGCCATTGAGGTTGAGGCATTTACTGGCTTGATTGCTCTCAGCCCTGAAAAACTGTGAGCATCCTTCCTGCCTTATTGGCTGTAACCTGCTGGGGCTGGCAGGGGTCCTGGCATTACCAGCCCTCTGGGAGGAAACGCTGAGGTCCCAGTGCCTGACTCCCCATCCCACGCTGTGTCCACCCAGGCCGTCGGCGAGCCACCTCTCTTCCTGGCAGCCTCCATCTTCTTCGCCATCAAGGATGCCATCCGTGCAGCTCGAGCTGGGAACACGGATCATAAGCTGAAGAAGCTTTTCCAGCTAGACAGCCCCGCCACCCCAGAGAAGATTCGCAACGCCTGCGTGGACAAGTTCACCACGCTGGTATGAGGCCCCCTGGTGCCCACTCAGTTGTGCGGGAGACCAGGCAGAGAGAAGAGTGGGATGCCAGGCTCTCTTTCCGCTGGCCCCCCTTGGGTTCGTGTTGCCTTCCTTGTGCTGTTGAGGCTCCCCCTGGAACTTGCTGGAAAACAGCAAGAAATGAAGCTTGTAGCTGGGCTTCCTTAGAGGAAAGAGCGCCCTTTGGTGCACAGCTACCACCCACAGATTTAATTTTTTTCCTTGAAGATGAGGGGATGGGTAAAAGTCCAGGTGAGCCTAGTCTTTTAGCGCCCATCACTGGCACTTTGGAGACCCTTTGGTGAAAGCCACTGTGTGAGTGCTGTGGAGACGGAGACGAAATGGGGAGTTAATGAGTTAGTTAGCTGCACCGTATTTGTTTGGTGATTACCATGCTGATGCTGGTACACATGGATGCCCGGTCTTCCTAAAAGACTTTGTGGTCTTTTAGGAAACCAGCTAGTCATATTATGCGGTGATTGGTTACTCCCTTCGTGTATGCAGCAGCATGTAGCAGGAATTCTGTGGTCATTGGACCATGGGGCACGCCTCTGTGATACCTGTAATGGACAATGTCTGGACAATGAAGACCACGCAGGGACATTTCTTCCACTGCTGCCTCTGAGCTGTGCTAAAGTGGGCTCAGCACACGTGGGACCCCCCAACTGCTTTCGCAGCAGCAGGCTCTGTTGAGTTAGCAGAACCAGATTCTTCCTGATAACCCAAGTTAGACTTCCTCCTGAGTATTTGATAGAAGTTTTGATACGCCTTTTGGGTTTCGAGGTGAAATGGGTACTCATGGACTGAAAGTGTTCCAGGGATGGGGAGAATACAGGAGAGGCTTCAGAGCAGGCGAATCTGTCTTTTTAGGCCTTAGAGCCAAGGGTGAGGGAGACTGAGGGGTCCCCAGGGAGGCCACTCTCATCTGCGAATAGCTTCAGCTATGGTATAAGACCACCAGACTGTATGTGGAGGTTCTAGGCAATGAGGATGCCCACAGCTCTGCTGGAACCTTCCCACAGCCCAGTACCTTCTCACCATGGCCACGTGCTGACAGTTCCCCACATCTCCTTCCCTGGGACTAGGTGCTGCATGCCTCCTGATAAGCTTACACAGGGGCCAAGTTAGTCCCTGAAGATAATCTGATGCAGAACTCAATGATTTAATGAGCCCCTCTGGGTCCTCAGACCTAAAGCAAAGTTTCTGACCCAAACCCCTTTGCTCTGATACACACACCAGTGAGTTACTTCCCTGCACTGGGTTTGCAGGAGTAGCGGATTCTATGAACCAATCATGATTCTAAGGACTGTGTGTACCATGTGTGAAGGGGCTGCTTCTGCATTTGGTCATTCCTGTGCCTCCTAGAGTGCCTCCCACACGGAGAGGCTTAGCAAAAATAAATGAATGACTAGGCAGCTAGGGGGTCCTGCTCCAGATGCAGTTGAGACTGTAGAGGGGTGTTTGGTCTTGGAACGGTGGCCAGCAGTGGTGAGAGGTGTCATGTGCATTGGATTGGGCAACATATCTTGTGCTTTGGGAAGACCCTGGTGATGAGTTTTCTATTGTTGCATCCTAGTGCATCACCGGCACTGCAGAAAACTGCAAACCCTGGTCTGTGAGGGTCTGAAGAGACAGCCCCTGGCCGAGTCCACTGATGCCACGCTGGACCTTCCGTGGAGCATGAAACAGGCCTGCAGAGCTGGATCTACAGACGTGGTGGCACAAAAATGCTGTGATTCTTCAGGATGGTGTTTGGAGGAATGCGGAAAGCATTGGAAGACTTTGTGTTGTTTTCATTGGAAGATTTTGATCAAAAATATAATTTGCAAACATAATAATAAGCAAGTTCAGAACTTTTTGGGCCATGTGGCTAATATGCATTTAGAATCTTTTTATGTCTGCTGTAATCATGTGTGTACAATAGATGTATGTGCTCTGTCCCAACTCACAGGCCAGGCTGTATA
The DNA here is from genome assembly GCA_004023845.1 of Helogale parvula. Taxonomy (NCBI): domain Eukaryota; kingdom Metazoa; phylum Chordata; class Mammalia; order Carnivora; family Herpestidae; genus Helogale; species Helogale parvula. Next base: position 9,298 of record PJEM01020508.1, read on the forward strand.
ACCTCAGGTGCTGATAGTGTCTGTTCTTCACAGAGGATGCCCCCAGACCTCTAGAGGCAATTGCAAAGCCTTTCCTTTGAACCAATGAACATCATGTTATAACCACAGGCCCATAATCAAAATTGCATTGGGACAGTGGGATGAGATTCAAACCTCTATCCACCTTTGGGTCTTTGAAGAGAATAAACAATGACACTAACTCAAAGTTAATCTAATCTTGGTAAGTGGCAAAAAGGAAATTATTCTATTCCTTCAAAAGCCAACCAACCCACTTATTGTGCACCTGCAATGTGGTAGGTTTCTTTCTCTTCCGACTTGTACAATAAAAGAAATCAGGTTTAAAAATCTTCATTCGAGGGTCTCCTGCATGGCTCAGTTGGTTAAGCATTCAATTCCTGCTTTTGGCTCAGGTCATGATCTCACGGTTCCTGAGATCGGGCCCCACATCAGGGTCTGTGGTGACAGTACACAAAGCCTGATTGGGAGCCTCACTGTCTCTGCCCCTTCCATGTACAGACTGTCTCTCTCTCTCAAAATAAATAAACCTTTAAAAAAAAATAAAAATCTTCATTCGAAGCCAAAGTAATTTGCATTTAGAAATCATGCTCCTAAAATCAAGGTCAACCAGAAGAATCACACTCAACAAGCCTGGGTTTTCATTCCAGTGGTGTCTCTGTGTGACCTCAGTCTGTTACTTCTCTTTTCTGTGCTTTATTTTACTGTGGAATGAAAAAATTGAACTGGACTAATCTCCAAGGCCTTCTCCAGCTCTGAAAGTCTATAAATATATGACCTGCAAACTCCAGTTATATAAGGGATCTGCAGCTATCAGACGTAGCTCCCTCACTGTGATGTGATATCTGGACTAATGAACTCTCCTTAGATTTTTCCAAGTTCCTGAAGTTGGCAAAGAGACCAAGAGATGAGCAAACATCCCTCTCATTGCTGCAACATGTGATTTCCTCACTATGGTGTCGGGTGAACGCTGTGACATTGTCATGTGCCTTCGTTGCTTCAAACACCCAACCTTCTCCCAGCTGGGGCCATGGCTCTGGCCATGGAGAGAGAATAGTGGAAACCATGTAGTTGATTGCAGTACTTGATTCCACTAATAAGCCAAACGGCCAACTGTCGGTATGTGGGAAATGCTTACTAATCATCATAATCCCAGCAGATGCTAATATCTGTCATATCTTAGACAGCCTCATTTCTAGAGAACACATGCATACAAAACACTCACACACGTGAGCTGGGAGCCGCATCGGCCTTGCTGGATGACATGGTCACAGTAAGGAAATGGCAGATGTTGCACGGTGCCTGCCATGAGAGGCAAAACTGGTATCTCCTTCTGCTACTACTGCTCATGTGAAATTAAGCCTGTTGCTATTGATTAGGCTTCACAATGTTCCAAATCAGGCTGATATTCCCCACACAGTTACCGCATAAGAAAAGACATTTTCCTGTCCCTGCATAAGAGATTTTGAATCAAAACATTATGAATATTTGACAAAGGGCACTTCTAATGAGCCTTGCAGACCCGAAACATAAGGGGGGCTAAGAAACACAAGAGTTACAATTAACTCTGGCTCTGAGAAGAAGAGCCTAACTTAGAGATAAGAAACAGAGAAGGACCAGACATAAGTTGCTGCATGTATCTTTGCTAATTGGAATCACAAATACCCTCCCTTGTACTGACTTCAGCTATGAGGATCCATAAAAAAGTTAGAAGCCCAGGTGCAAGGTCAACACACACATGGCCCCCATTATGCTTACATCAAAGAAAGGGTTTTCGCTAGCAACTTATTAACAAACATTATTTCTCTTGTGGTTAATGAGCTAGAGAAAATAACTGCCAGCCTATCCATATACAATTTAACCTATGTTTTAATTTTAGCATTACTAACTTAAATAATATGTATATTATCCTGTATTTTACTAAAAACATCTTATTATTCTCTTGGTTGTAAAATTTACCTAACCTTACTGTAAGTGCATTATATGACTTGATTATAACCTGTTAATTAAAAACAAAGTCATAATTATTGGCCAAAAACCAACCCACACAAGATAAGATAGGCTTGTTACTTTCTTAATCTTGGGACTGATACCAAGAATAAATTGGGATGGTTCTACAAAAATACTTCTGTAAAACTTGTCTCTGTACACGTTTGATGATTAAAAGCACCTTATCACTAAGAAGTAGAAACTGTAAACAATTTCTATTTTCTGATGTCATGTTATTGCTTAACCAATAAAAGAGACGCCAAAGCAGACTGAACAGAGATGCCTGCCTGGTGACCAAGAAAGAAACTCGTGGCTCTCTCATCACTCTCTCGTGTCGACACCATCTCTCCTTCAGGGGCCCCGGGACCTGTTGGAGCCGGACACCAGCACACATGTACATATGTGCATGCACTCACACACACACTTTCTTACAAAATCCCTTTCTTCAGAATATTCTAGATATGCCAACCATGTTACAGCACAGTGAAGAGCATTATAAATTGAACGAATTGTTTACATGGAAATCCATTCAGGTTTATTCATTGATGAACTGGAACGTTCTAGAACATTAGGACAATAGCCCAAGACTGAGATGTGTCAGCTGTTATTAGTGAGGCTGTAAGAGCTGAATAATGACTGAATTCTCTTCTGAGGTTAGGAACAGAGGCAAGGCAGGGCGGTTAAGAAAATCAAACAAGCAAGTACTTTGTGCGCTGCAAATCACTTAGCTGAGGTGTTGTTCTCAGATGCCTGGCTTTGCTCTACTGTCCTAATCTGTAAACTGTCTGGAGTCTGGCAAGTGAAGGTGCCTGGTGTTCCTGGTATTGCATAAGGGAAGAGGCTACAGTGCCTGCAGTATTGCACTGCGACCTGCAGAGGGCGGTGGAAGACTGGGCATGACACCGAAGCCTCCAGGGGCACCACCTGGGATTCCTTACCAGGGAACTGACTGAGGATCTGGGAATGGACAGAGTGTCTTCAAAGGTCCCTCCCCGAGCTGGCCTGAAAGCTGACTTAGGGCTTCAGAATGGCAAAATCTCCTCAAAAGAGCCCGCAGCAGTCTGAGTTTTTGATGCGTGGCTAAGGGGGCAAGGGGAAGGCAAGTCTTTTTTCCTGTGTATCTACAACTTGCCACATTTCGTGCTTTACCTACAGGATTTCCTTGAATCCTCCCAGGGGCCTTGAGAGGTATTCACAGAAGCTCTGAAGGAGAAGCCCTACCCGCAGCTACACAGAGGACTTTACAGTCAGGGGTGTTTAGTCCTGGAGGAACACTGCAGACCGGGCAGCCGGGAAGCCCATAGACCAGGAGGCCATCAGCCTGGTGGAGTGGAGTCAGGCCAAGCAGCTCGCAGAGGCTGCAGGGAGGCCCTTGAATGCCATGCATTCACCTGTAGGTGGTGTTGGGTTGTCATGTGGGCATGTCCAAGCCGTGGAACTGTTGTCTGAAGGCTGAGGAAAGTCTTTCTACTCCAGAGGTGGGGTGGCTGAAAGGCCAGGATGGGAAGGACTGCATGGATAGAGATCACAGGAGGAACTCCAGGCAAAGGATGGGGACAGAAATAGTCGTAGCTCATTGATTTATGACTGGGAACATCCCTGAGCCTTTGTTGTTTTTATCTTTAGTTGAGGGGGAGCCTGGAAACCATTTGCTGCCTATTTTGGATCCTGGGATAAGACTATTTGGAACATGCAGCTTCCTTGACCTGCTGAGGCTTGACATCATCCTGCGGTCCCTGGGCCCCAGGGTCTGCCCTTCCATTTTGTCTCTATCCTGAATTGGAAGAGTACATGTTCCTAAGGCAGGAGACAGATCTTGTGACAATCTTGTCACCTGGAACAAAGCAGCCCATGGAAGGATGTGGAACTATCAGACTTTGCCTTTGAGCTGGCCCAGTCCTGGTCTTGCACTGTCCCCCAGACCTACTCAGCATTCTGGAGTGGGGACCATCGAGCTCAAGCCCTTTGTTTCCTATCTGAGAAACCTAAGCGCAGAGAGGGTAACTGAGTTGTGTGGGGTCCCACAGCCCTTTAGCGAGAGAGACAGGCTTA
>PJEM01020509.1:0-13354 GCA_004023845.1 Helogale parvula
AAAAAGAAAAAAGAATGCTCTCCTCTGCCTGGAGCCAGACGCACCCCTGCCCCCAGGAGACTCCTGCTCTGCTCTCAGGTGGAAGGGGTGCAGTGGGAGAGCCCTGCCTGCATCTGCTATTTCTCAACTGCTTTCAGCTCAGAATAATCAATACACTAGAGAGGCCTCTTTGGGGTGGTGTGTTCTAATCCCTTTAAATTGTAAACATTAAAAATACGCCGCAGTTTTTTATGATCATATTTCTTAAAATAGTGGGAGCTCAGAAAATGAAAATGGGGTCCGATCTGCCTCTTGCTCCGAGATGTCCGCTGAGTCCTGGAACCACAGAAAAAGGCGCTGGGGGCGTGAGGGTTCGGGAGAGGGTCCGGCTCCTGTCGGATTCTCGTGTCCCTCTAGTCCTGTGGCTTCCCTCGCCCAAGGTCATGGGGCCGGCGGAAGCGGGGTCCGGCTGTGTGACCCAGACCCTGTGCCCTTACCTCCGAGCCACGGTGGGAGGGGCTGAGGGCGCCATGTTAGTTTCACAAGCGCCCACAATCTCAGTGGTTTAAAACAAGAGAAATGGATTCTCTTCCATCCCTGGGGGTCAGAACCCCAAAACAGGTCCCAGGGAACTGAAGTCAGAGTGTCCCCAGGGCTGGGCTCCCTCTGGAGGTGCTGGGGTGGCGGGAGGGGGGGGGCGGGAACTGTTTCCTTTTTCTGGTCTCCCTGAGCGGTGGTCTCTGGCTCATGGTCCCTCCTCCACGTTCAAAGCCAGGAAAGCAGCACCCTGAGTCGGCGTGACATCACCTTCTGGGCAGTCAGCTGCCTCTGTCCTTCTGTGACAATGTTTGGGGCCCCTGTGGATAATTCAGGATAACGCAGTCCTTAACTCAGCCGACGTCTGCGCAGTCCCTGTGGCCACGTCAGGCCACATGTCCAGGTCTCCGGGACTGGCTCCGCCTGCCCCGCTGGCCCCCACAGGCTGGCCCCTCACTGTGGGGAGCTCGCGGGGCCACAAAGGGGTGACTACAGAGCGCCCTTCTCGGGACCAAGCGAAGAGCTTCAGACTCCCTCAGGCAAGACCAGATGCCCCAAGCTTGGAGGTCTGATGGCTCCGGGGAAAGGATGCTTCTTGCCCCAGAAGCCCCCTCCGCCGTCAGCCCAGGGCGGTTCTGGGGGACAGAGGCAGAGAGGGGACCTTGCAGTCCTCATCTCTGCTAAGACCCAGGGGGGACACGCAGGGGAGGAGGGCCCCCGGGGGTACCCACAGGGGACCAAGTGGGTGCCGGGCGGTCTCATCGCCCTGATCCTCAGTTATCTGCTCTGTAGAGTGGGCGCAGTCACAGCGTCGGCCTTAGATGGCTGCTGCCGGGTGCACAGTCCCCGCAGAGGACACCGGGTAACTAGTAACGCCATGACCCGGCCTTTTGAGCCGCAGCCCCGGTTTCCACCTCCGGTGTTCTCGCCCCCGTTTCCATCTCCGGTGTTCTCGCCCCGCCATCGCGTCCACGCCGTCGTCGGCAGACCGTCCGCTCGGCCTGCAGGGAACGTCCGGCCTGGGCACGCTCCTCGTCCAAACTGCCCCCGTCTCCGCTGCCTTCTCGCCAGAGTCTCTCTCTGGCCTGGCCGTGCCCCCCGCCCTGCTACCGCCTGCTGCCCACGGGACAGCCCAGGGAGTCCGCCGGGGCCCAGGCAGGGGCCCAGCCGCCTCTCTGCTCAGAGCCTTCCAGTGGTTCCATGTCTCACCGAGGTGACGTCACCACTGTCACCATAGCTGACAAGACCCAAGGGATGCGGCCTCCGGACTGTTCTCTGACCACACCCCACACCCCTCTCTCCGCCTCCCTCTGCGCTCGCCACGCTGGCCTCCCAGCTGCTCCGCACCCTTAGCGTGGTCCTGCCTCGGGGCCTTCGCATTGCCCTTCCCTCTGCCTAAAACGCCTTTCCTTTTGATGACCACGTACCCAAGTAACCTCACCTCCTTCATGTCTCCATGTCTTAGTGTCACCTTTTCTTGGCCTAACTACACAGAAGAACAAAACCTTTATATATGTATATATATTTTTAATTGGGGGGGGGGGAGATTACGAGCAGGGGAGAGGGGCAGAGGGAGAGAGAGAATCTTAAGCAGCGAAGCCACGACTCTGGGATCATGACCTGAACTGAAATCAAGAGTCGGACACTCAACCCCCGAGCTCCCTGTATACCAACCCCCAATATATGATTTTGTTTTTATCAGCTGTCGTTTCGCCATGCCGGATTCACGTCTCAGCTCTGTGAAGGCAGGGACCGGATCTGTTTGGCCTCTGCTACGCTCCAAACACCCAGAAGCACAGTCCACGCTCCCTGAACGCTGGTTGGACATGCAGGACTGACCGAGGGCTGAATGACAACACCACCAGGCATTTCTCTCAGGACTTCAGGCCGAGCCTCTGCTTTAGTCCTGACACCAACACTGTGATGTAAGCACCGTGCTCACCGCCGCCCCCTTCGTGTCCACACAGACGCATGTAGCAGATGAGGAAACTGAGGCTCAGAACGCCCAAGGGGCTTGCTCAGCAGGCGAGTGGTGGAGCCAGGGCTTGGGCCCAAGCAGGGAGCCCCGTGAAGCTCAGACGGCCACCACTCTGGAGGGCGCTGTCCACCCCGCCAGCTGCCGGCCGCCTGTGGCTGTTGAGCGTGTGAAATGCGGCAGGTCCGGATTGAGATGTTCTGTGAGGGTAAAACTGATTTCAAAGGCTTAGTACCAAAAAAAAAAAGGAAGAAGAAGAAGAATGTAAAATATACCATTAATAGGTTTTTATATTGGCGACATGTTGAAATGATAATATTTTGGATATATTGGATTAAATAAAACTACATTATTCAAATTAATTTCACCTGGTTCTTTTTGCTATTTTTTTTTTAACGTGGCTATTAGAAGATTGCAAATCGCACACATGGCTCCCATTTGTGGCTCATGTTAGGTTTCTGTTGGACAGCGGCGGCCTCCGGCACCTCCCAGGCTCGCACTTGAGCATCTTTCACCTGGGAGGCCCCAGGGACCCCGCGCAGCTCCGGCTAAAACCCGTTCTCTGAAGAAGAGCCTGCCTAGGGACGCGGATGGCCAAATAGTTACGGTTCCGAGCTGCGCTTCTGACAGCTCCAATATGCCCGCGGACTTCCTATAAACCTGATCACGGCCAGGCACCCGGTTCCCATTTCAGCGGCCTTTACTCCTCGATCCTCCGATAAAGGAGATGTGACCACATCTCCCTGAAGCGCTGTGGCCACGTCGGCCCGGGGAACGGCCACCAGGGTCTGCAAAAGGGCAGGGGCGGAGCTGGGGCGTCCCCAGTGGTTGTATTTTTGCAAGTGAGAGCGGTGTTCACATCTGATTACTCTCCTGACCTGGTTGTGGCAGGAAAAGTTAGGATTCCGGAGAGTGTAAGGGCCGCCATCCCTCCAGCGAGCTCAGCGCGGGAGTTGGAGCTGCTGCTGATGAAAACTTAGGTCAGTGTTGAAGGACAGGAGTGCGCGTTGTTAGTAGTGGGTCGTGATGGCGAAAGCAGGATTGTGGTGTGTGTGTGTGTCTAGGGGGGTTGTGTGTCTGTGTGTGGTTGTGTATCTGTGGGTTGTGTGTCTATCTTGTATCTGTATGGGTGTGTGTGTGCTTGTCTGTGCATCTGTGTGTCTCTGTGTCTGTGTGTGGTTGTGTGTCTGTCTGTCTCTGTGCTTGTGTGTGTAGTTGTGTGTGTGTGTATCTGTGTGTGTGATTGTGTGTCTGTGTATGCCTGTGTGTCTGTAGGTTGTGTGACTGTTTTGTATCTGTACAGGGGGGGTGTGCTTGTCTGTGCATCTGTGTGTCTGTGTGTGTGGTTGTGTGTCTGTGTGTCTCTGTGTGGTTATGTGTGTGTGTGTCTGTGTGTGTGGTTGTGTGTCTGTGTGTCTCTGTGTGGTTATGTGTGTGTCTGTGTGTGTGGTTGTGTGTCTGTGTGTCTCTGTGTGTGGTTGTGCATCTGTCTTCTGTGGGTGTGGTTGTATGTGTGTCTGTGTGTGTGTCTGTGTGTCTGTGTGTCTGCGTGTCTCTGTGTCTGCTTTAAAGTCATCCAGTGCCATTCACATAGGCTGTAGCTGTTTTAGCAAGCCCGAGAGAGACAAAGACAGAGACAGAGACAGACGTCTTCACACGAGGAGGCAGGGTGACGTTCTCCATCCCTGTTTGAAGTCACTGTAAATGGAGACTGAGGTCACAAGAGGGAAACTTCTGGAAGAAGCAGGCGGGCTTCAGGTCGGGTCAAGGTGGCGGTGTCTGAAGCCAGCTGTGGTGTGGCGGCTGGCAGAATCTCAGGATGTATAAGATGAGGGCTCTGAATAAGTCGCAGGACTGCAACCAAATTTTAATGAGAAGGTTGAACAATTTCTGTGGCTACAAAATAAAAGACAGAGTCTTCGCATCAGAACCCAAAAATCCTGTTAATGGAGACATCATCTGAAGACGTTCTTGAAATTCTTTCGGGGGGGGGGGTTGAAATGAAAAGTCTATTTCTTATTCCTTTTCTTTTCACTTTCTGCAATTACCGGTGCTGACTTTTAACAGTTGGAAGCGGTGGTCCGTAACTTTTAGACTGTACTTTACAGGATCCTGATCGAGTTGTCTTCCTGAAAGTTCATTATAATTTCTTTACTCAGGACCCCAAGTGTTTTCACACGAGGACAATGCTGGGAGTCGTGACACATTTCACACGAAGGGTCAGGTGGATGCCCAGTGACCTTCAGCAACAGAAACCCTTTTTTCTCTCTAATTCTGGTGCCTATTTGCAATGAAATAATACCATTTGCTTTACGTCCCGGCCTCTTCGCAAATGGTTATTTTAACTGACACTCAAGTCAAAGGCTCGTTTGTGATGACTTTCATTTCAGTTTTATGGCAAATTAAATTACGGTTGTGGTTAAACAAATTTACATTAAAAACCATATGTGCTGAAGAGGTTTGGGGGAGAGCATCCAGTTCCTACTTTAAAAGGCCCAAGCTGCTCTGTTTAAAGTGGATCTTTCATAAACTCAAGTCAAGAAGCAACAATAATGTCCTTGACTGAGTCCAACAGTTGGCGGAGTTGGGGGTGGGGGTGGGGGCGGGGAACTGAAAACGCTATGGAAGCAGGCGCTCAGCTGAAAAACGCTAAGTTGAGCTTTTCTGTCAAACCACGTTTGAAATTAAGGAATTTGTGTAAATTGCCATCTTTTGCATCAGAAGGAAGAAACGCACACAGCTCCCCGCTTTATGGAGTTGTTGTGACATAAGAAAACAGAATCTTTTTAAACCTCCAGTTTAATTAATTCTTAAAAAAAATAATTTAGCTGCAGCACGTTTAAAGGAAAGAAAAAGAAGGAAAAAAAAACCCCGATTAGTTCCAACTAAGCATCTCTTAATCACCCTTATGAAGGCGTAATTTGCAAAACACTAGGAGGAAGTAACATCTTTTTAATTTTAGGGGGAAAAAGTGCATTGATAAAAATGAGTAGAACATTTTAATTAAAACTCATAAAGTGCGCACATCTGTTTGGGATTGTTCGGCGTGGCGGCGATTAGCGGGTCCCTGCACCTAGATAATGAGTCCCGGGCTGTGGCGCGGGCACAATGGCCGGGCCCTTGTGAGAACGCTGCCAGCGCACTTTGGGGCGCGGGGCCTCTGCCCATTAGATCCCGGCCGCCCGGCCCCGCGCGGAGGGGTGCGCTGGGGGGGCCGGAGTTAAACACAGGAAACAAGCGTTGAGTGTGTGCCAATAAAAATGATCACAGATCAGGGCTGCTGATGTCATAACCCTGGGGGTCGGGGGTCAGGGCGCTGAATGCGCCTGAAAGGGGCCGCCTGTCTGCGGCCCGGCCGGCGGCGGGCGAGGGGGCGCGGCGCGCACAAAGGCCCGCAGCGCCTCATTAGAGACGCGTTTGATGGGCTCCCGGCCCCCACGGGGGCCCCGGGCGATGTCAATGGGATAATTACGATGATCTAATGGCCGGCTCTTTTGCATGCAGGCCCGCCTGAATGGGCGCCTGGAGGCTGCATTGAGCCGGGCTGTGTAAACTGTGGGGTGCCTCGCCGACTCGGAGCCGCGGGGACTGGCGGCGGGTCAACTTGGACCACTTCGCATTCACGCTCTCAATAGGCGGAGCGGGAGGCGCGCTTCTCCGCGGCCGCCTTTCAGCCGAGAGAGTGACAGATTGCAGGTCAGGGGCTGGCGGGACCCGGGCCCTCGCCGGGCAGATGGACCGCGCGGCCGCTCGGGGGACCCCCGCCCCGCGCCCGCGCCCAGCGCGCAGGGGTGGGAGTGGCGGCCGCGCGGCTCCCAGGGCGGGGGCCGGCTTGCAGGGGAGGGGGCGAGGAGGGGGCAGGGTGGTTTTCCATCCCCCCCCCCAAATGCTCTCTTAATTACGAGAGTAATCATCCAACAAGCCCCACAGCCCCGCGCTTGGCGCGCCTCCCACGCTTGTGCGTCTCCCCAGAAGCAGACTTGGCTGCAGCCTGGAGTCCCGGCGAAGCAGATCCCCCCCCCCCTCCCACCCGCCCTCATTTTGGAAGAGGGTCCGAGGAGAGGAAAGAAGCAGAGAGTTGCAGTTTCAAAGGAATGCGCGCTCAGCGGCTTACGTGAAACCACATGACCGTGCTGGTGGCCACTGTCGAGCTACGAAGCTGGCAATTTTATAAGTTCGACCTGACGTTATCTTGCTTCCATCAGGCCCCGCAGTAAATGTGTTCATTGTGCATTATTTTGCATACGTGAGAATCCGGAACTTTGCAGCCCCTGGGGTTTATACACAGCTTAATCTGGGTCTTTCCAGTACATAATAGGCTCTTAGTGACTATGGCTGGAATGCATGCATGCACGCATGCAGAAGGGAATACATATAGACCTGTATGCAGAAAAAGTAGCAGTTTTTTGTTTTGCCCTCCTCCAACCAACACCCCCCTCCCCTGGCCTTTCTAACAGCCTGGCATATTTCTTCTTCCTTCTTCCTCTTGCACTTAAAAAAATCACTCTTTCTAGAAAACTTAGAGCGTACTAACAAGGTAAAAAGGAAGTATTAATCCTTCCATTGTTATTCCAACCCTGTGTGTGTCTCTGCAAGATTATGTAGGTGACACCATGTAGCATGTGTCACAATCAGACCCCTGCCTTTGTATGAGAGGGATCATAGGCTACACAAAACTTTACAACTGGCTTAAACCTCCCGTCACGGACATTTTCCCACATCAGTAAATATCTGCGGACTTTCCCCTACGGAATGGCTGCCTGCCGCTCGCAGGGGCGGTTCACCCACATTTGCATGAACAGTCTCCCACCGGTGGGCATTTAGGTTGTTTCCACTTTTCCTCTTTCAAATAATATTGTTATGAATATATTTGCACATTCTGGGTTGCACGCTCCCCCAATTATCTCCTTAAGATGAATAATTATTTTTTCAAGGGTAAAGGATGTCATTTCTCTTGTATCTTCTATATTTAGAGCTGGAATCCATTGTAGGCAATAATCTGGTCTTCGTCACTTATGAACATGCGTTAATTGCACCTGGCACCGCCAGGCTGTCGTTCTAGCAAACCTCTGCGCTCTGTCTCATCCTTTCCAACCCAGAAACTGCCTTTTCCTCAGCAAAAACTGGGGGGAGCAGAGCACTCCAGGGAAAGAGGTGTTCCTGATCTTACTTTATTTACTCTTTTCTTCACTTCCTGAAGCCCCCCCCTTTTATTCTATAGCCAACGCTTAGCAATGATTTCACCTCTGATGACTTCCCTGAATCAGAACCCTTTCACAGCTGAGTTCCAGATTACCTTGAGGTCCCAAAGCCAGACTTGGAAACAACACTCAGCACAGCAAATGACATTGTGTAACTGATGAGATGGAATTGCCAAGTGCAATACAATTCAGCCCCTGATTTGGATCTCGCTGCTACCCATGTGATGTCCGAGTTACATCTGGTCCGCAGGATAAATTTATCATCAAAAAATGAAAGCGGAATGAAGTGGTATTTATTTTTTTAATTTTTTTTAATGTTTTATTTATTTTTGAGATACAGAGAGACAGCTTGAGCAGGGGAGGGTCAGAAAGAGGGGGAGACACAGAATCCAAAGCAGGCTCCAGGCTCTGAGCTGTCAGCACAGAGCCCGACGCGGGGCTCAAACCCACGAACCGTGAGATCATGACCTGAGCCGAAGCCAGATGCTTGACCGACTGAGCCACCCAGGCATCCCTGAAGTGTTATTTAAGCGTTTTAAAATTCAGTTCACTTACAATAGAACAATATATGTATACAGTAAGCAATTTTCCCAAACACAATAGTGAACAGCTTCTCTCCTGCCTCATCTCCTCCCCACCCCCATCGTCTATTTTCTAGATTTCTCTCCCTGGAGGCAACACTCATACTTTCTGCATCTCCTTCCATTGTTACTCCGCGCATACACGGCTGTGTATATGCATCTCGCCCTTTGCACAGGAAGTTAACAAATGGTACACTTTGTTCTTTTCATGTACAGTATCTGTTTCCTTACTCGCTGTGTGAGTGAACCAGTGTAAGCAGTCCCCTGCTAAGGGGCTCGTAGGTTAGGCTCAGTCTTGTGTTACTACAGACCATATTCTTGTCACAGACGTAAACCAGATCAGCGGTTACATTCCTGGCAATGGAAACGCTGCACTGGATGAAATGTGTAAAGGCTTGAGAGCTTTTGACAAATTGCCCCCCGAAGGACCTCCTTCTAATTAGCACTCCCCAAAAACCAGGTCTGAGAGGGCCGGTGTCCCCATGCCTTTGCCCACCTTGTCAGTTCCTTAAATTTCTGTCAGGTGGATCTATGAGCCTGTCCCGATGACATTTTTGATTGCCGAAGAGCCCGTGTGCCTTCGGATCAGAGGGAAGATGGGGTGCTGGGCTGTGATCCCCCGCTGAGCCAGGAGTTAGAAATTCCAGGGAATGTCGGCCCCAAGAAATTTCTCCCCTTGAGGGGAGAGGAGGGCCTGTCTGCGGGCCATGCTTACCCTGCATGATTGGGGGAGGGCCTGTGCCCTCGCTTGGGGTGCAGCTGGCGTCACTCTGCCACAGACAGTCATTCAACCTTTAGGGCCAGCGCCCCCTGGGTCCCTAGCTGCGGGGACACCACCGGGCTGCGCTGGGAGGTCAAACCCAGGACAGGACCTGGGCCAGGAACGATGCACCTGCTCAGGCTCCTTTGATCACAGAAGATCCGTATTCCCAGACTTGACCAGTCCGCCCCCAACGCCTCCTGGAAATCGCAGTCCCCTCCCACCCCCACCGAGCCCACCTATAGCGTGGACAGATCCCATCGGAAAGGACCCAAACTGCATGTCAAAGAGACGTGGGCAGGGCTCTTGCCTACCCAGGTAGGATTTTCCCTCAAGTCCTAGTCGACTGCAGCTTGAGGACCCTTGTGAAGGTTTGGTAGGAAGCACTTTCTTTCATCTGTGGTTTTAGCTCTTCAATCTGCTCCTAGGCCACTCCACCTTTTCATTCCTTCGAGGCCTCCCTGCATTTTGCTGCCTTTTAAATGCACGCTGGGGGAGGGGGGTCCTCTGAGCCTTTGGTGCCTCCCTTTCCCAAATTGCGCTCTCCCCGATTTTGAGCGCCTGGCCCCGTCGGCGACATTTTCTAGGAAAAACACAGTTGCCCTTAGTTTTCCTCCTCGGGAACGACAGCTCCTTTCACCCCAAAGAAAACGATTCTCAGCCCCGCTTCGGGGGCGTGGCACAGACGCAGAAGTATTATTTGTACGTGGAGCTTCGTAAAGACGTGCACGCAGGGAAAAAATATCTTCAAGCGTCCAGCCGCGCCTGGATGGGATTTCACTTGCTGTTTCAGAAAAATACCGTTTGTTCATTAGTTCATTCCTGTTGGTTTCAGTGAATTGTTATGTTCATCTTTTCTTCCTTGTTGCGTAGGGAGCCTGAAAGAAATCCTCTGAAAGCAGCCCCAGAAGGGGTGAGGGGTTCGGGCGTTCAGGCCTGGATTATTATCTATCTATCTGTCTGTCTGTCTATCTCCTAAAAGGAAGCCGTGCGTGAGTTCTTTGATGGAGTTTTGGGTGTTTCCACCGCGGCCGGCTCCGGTGGGTTTGGGCTTCTCCAAGCATCTGCACATCAAAGGGTTAAATGTAAATAGCTGGTCTTTGCAGGAGTTTGGCTCCCGCTGTGAGTGGGTGGAGTTTGGAATCTGGGGTCCCACAGACCCCTTACATTTTTGGTTGATTGTCTTTAATTACTTCTGAGGATGGAGCAAGGCTCCTGGCGCCTCGGGCGCTCCTGACTGACAAGGAATGTTTCTTAATGCCATTTATAAGGGGCACCTAGCAAAGCATCAAACGGAGCAAAAATGACAAGAATAGCAAGTGTATCATTACAGCCTTCATTTAAGTAGAAGATGCAGTAAACAGAGAGGAAAACCAAGCACGCAGGGCGGTGGATTTATTGGTTTTGATTGCCTCTATCCAAAAAGGTGTTTGTATCCTGATTTTTACAGTATTTGCTGAAGCCCTCATTTCTCTGCTTGAAGGACGGGAGGACAAAGCGGGGGTTGGGGGCCGGGAGGGAGGCGCTGACCTACCCTCCGGAAACCTAGTTCAACCCAGTTTAGGCTCTAAAAAAGAAAAAAGCTTCAGCGGATTATTTTTTTAGAATTTCTTTCTGGGGAGAAGAGCAACTATAAAGATGTTCCCTGTTGATGGAATTAAATCATCAGAATTATCAAATAAAAAGATAGGATGGCCAGCTCAATTTGACTTTGAGATAAACTATATATATATATTTTAGTGTAAATGTGTCCCATGCATATTTGGGATAGACTAACACTAAAAAAAAAAAAGGCACAATCTATGCTTTACTATCAGTGTGACCTCGAACAAAGTCTTCATGTCCCTGTGGTTGAGGCTAGTCCAGAATGTTCAAAGAAATTCGTGGCACTTTCCCTTCATGTATTTAAAGGTATTCATCTAACAACAGTAGGGATCACCAACCTGCTTGCCACGGTCCTAAGATCCTAATAATCGTCCTCATAAGATTACATTTTAAAATTGTAGTATTTCTTGGGGTGCCCGAGTGGCTCAGTCAGTTAAGCATCTGACTTCAGCTCTGGTCATGATCTCGCGGTTCATGAGTTTGAGCCCCGCTGCCGGCGCTGTGCTGACGGCTCGGAGCCTGGAACTGCTTCAGATTCTGTGTCTTCTTCTCTCTCTGCCCCTCCCCCGCTCATGCTCTGTCTCTCTTGCTCTCAAAAATAAATAAAACATAAAAAAAAATTTTTTTAAGGTAGTAATTCCACTTTAAGCACTTTGTGTAGGCCAGCCATTGGCTCCAGTCCCTGTCAACAACACCCATTTCTTGAGTTTTTGGTGAATCGATACACTTCGCAATTAGCAAGTAATGAAAGTACAATTAATATCTCCGTTGCACGTGTGAGGAAACTGAGACGCAGAGGCGGGAAGTAACTTTTTCTGGGTTGCACAGCTAGGAAGTGCCAGAACTGAGATTCGAACGCATGGAGAATGGTCTTCCCCCTTCTCCCTCCCAGACAAGAGTAGGCAGTCCAAGCGACTCACGGCACGTGTGAAACCATTTGAAAAGAAGCGATTTTGCTGTAAAAGTTGACATCGGCTGACCAGTCAGATTAGTCAAGAGTTTTCAGTTCTGCTCACCAGAGATGGTTTAAAGAAGTGACAAAACCCAGCCACAACCTTTTGGCGGGAAGATTTTCCCCTGTCAGTGGTCTGGCAATAGAAGAACTGGCCTGTGGCAAAATCAAAATGGCGTCTTCCGCCCTCGCTGTGTTGAGTTGAAATGTCTGTTCATCCCCCTTCACTCTCAGATTGGTCTCCTCTGTGAGGGTGGGACTCAGAGCCCGTCTTCCGTGAAGGGCTGGGGGGGGGGCGGGGGGGCGTAGGGGGAGCTGAATATCTTCAGCCCTTTCAGCCTCAGGACAGCCAAGCAGCTTGGCCACTGTAGCAAGAAGATGGCCACAGACCTTGCTGGACCAGTTGGGCGTGGCTTGTTCCAATAAAACTTTATTCGGTTATTATGCCCAAGTTTCCAATATCGCCCCAAAAGAAACCAGAGACAACCAGGGAGACCGAGTCACGCATGAAAAGCAAAGGGCTTCATTACGGGCTTATAAACTCGGGCTCACAGACTCCACCAACCCACTGGCCACGTGGAGAGAGAGCCCTGAACATGGCGGTGTAGGGGCTTTTTTAGGAAGGGGGTGTTAGAGGAAATGACAACACAGGAACAGCGATCCATTCCCTACCCCCTATCAATACTGGCAGTAGGGGGAGCCAATCACAACATTTAGAGTACCGACCAATCACAGAGTGGGCCCAGGACCCTCACGTAGGGTGTGACCAAGCAATAGGTGATTACCTTATAGCCTCCATCTTTAGGCCCGCCCCTAGAAAGGTCAAAGGTGTTAGCTGGCCTCTCCTATTGGGTGCCACAAGAGTTGTCCCTCCTTCCCTGGGCAATGTGCGCCCTTCGGTTGGCCAATGATACTGAGAAGCCAGCACCTTGACCTTTGAGTACAGGGGAAACCTGAATCAGACCTGCGTCCTTGCATGGTCCCTTTCCGGTATTCACAGTAACGTTCTATCGAGTTGCCATCAAGTTGCTGCTGACACCACGTCAGCAAAGACAGAACTGCTGCTCCCAAGAGAAACACAGGGCTAGGTCCCTGGGAGTCTCGGATTATGGCGTTTTGTCAACTGGTCGATATATAGCCTGGTTTTATTGTGTGTCTGTTAAAGACGCCTTTTGAGATGAACTTTGTTGATTCATTAACACTGACCTCATGGCCGCCAGTGTGTGAATCATGGAGGAACAAAGCTTATCTACTGTGTGTGATTTCCCCGTAGGGCAGATCTTCTTACCCTCGGCAGGTAGGCTCTCCGGCCCTGTGCTTGGGGGCCACGTTGGAAAGCCGGATCTCCAACAAAAAGCACCAAAATGGGGGAAACGTGGCAATAAGTAGACATGAAAGGGCATTTGTTTACAGACGAGACAGGAAAGCAGAGAGTTGCCGTGTTTGCAGCTGGATGACTCGGAGTCTCTACTTCTTTGCGTATGTCCGGAAACGATCAATTCTGGTGGCTATAAGTTTTTTTTTTACATCTATTTATTTTTTGAGGGATAGAATGAGGCAGAGCATGACTCTTCTCGCCTGGGTAAGAAAACGAATCCGTCCATTCACCGTCTGATGCTAAAATGGGGGAGCAAAGGGGCACCTGGGCGGCTCAGTCTGTTGAGTGTCTGACTTCGGCTCAGGTCATGATCTCATGGTTCATGGGTTTGAGCCCCGTGTCGGGCTCTGTGCTCACAGCTCAGAGTCTGGAGCCTGCTTCGGATT
>PJEM01020510.1:0-13354 GCA_004023845.1 Helogale parvula
CCTGGCAACTTTCTTTCTCCCTACCCCTAAGCCTGCTCTTCCTCCTGGCCATGGGGGCCAATGGGATTCTCCTGATCACCATCAGGCTGGAGGCCTCTCTTCACGAGCCCATGTACTACCTGCTCAGCATCCTCTCTCTGTTGGACATCGTGCTCTGCCTCACTGTCATTCCCAAGGTGCTGGCCATCTTTTGGTTTGAACTCAGGTCCATCAGCTTCTATGCCTGCTTCCTCCAGATGTATGTTATGAACTGCTTCCTTGCGATGGAGTCCTGCACATTCATGGTCATGGCCTATGACCGCTATATAGCTATCTGTCATCCACTGAGGTACCCATCCATCATCACTGACCAACTTGTAGCCAAAGCCGCCATTTTCATTTTGGCCAGGAATGTTATTTCTACAGTGCCTATCCCCATTCTCTCATCCCGACTCCATTATTGCAGGAGAAATGTCATTGAGAACTGCATCTGTGCCAATATGTCTGTCTCCAGGCTCTCCTGTAATGATGTTACCATCAATCGCCTCTACCAGTTTGCTGTAGGATGGACCCTGCTAGGATCCGACCTCATCCTCATCTTCATCTCCTACACCCTCATACTGAGAGCTGTGCTGAGACTCAAGGCAGAGGGTGCCGTGGCAAAGGCCCTGAGCACATGTGGCTCCCACTTCATCCTTATCCTCTTCTTCAGCACCATCCTTCTGGTCTTTGTGCTCACTCATGTGGCGAAGAAGAAAGTTTCTCCTGATGTGCCAGTCTTGCTCAATGTCCTCCACCATGTCATCCCTGCAGCCCTTAACCCCATAGTTTATGGAGTGCGAACCCAGGAGATCAAGCAAGGAATCCAGAGATTACTGAAGAAAGGGTGGCAATAAGGACAACTGGATCTCTGTATTCCTAATATAGTAGAAGCTTGAATCAATAATCAGTAAGTGGGCTGAAATTGTATCTATGAGTTACAATCTCAAACTGGCTAAATTGGATATCATGTCTTCTTTAATAAAACCTAAGTTTCATTGTAATTTCCCTTTCTCTCACTTTTATGTTAACAATATCGTTGACTAGTTTACTTTGTTCTCCACACATATTATGCTACTTGTAAAAAATATTGCAAATCCTTTGGGAGCAGGATCTAAAGTGAGAAACTTATGTTCCTGAATAGACAGTTGTCAATAAATCATGCTTTTGCCTTCTTGAATATACAACTGTGGATATTTGGGGGTACAGTTATGTGATATGTAACACACTCTTATTCTTATTTCCACAGAAGGGAGCATATTGGAAACAAAGACATAGGCATTAAATTTCAGTGCTGAGTAACGGAAGATTGCTACTCATGTGTAACTGGGTCTGTAATTGGGTGGTCTTTCGAAATGTTCATTGCAAGAAGAGTACTGGGATTTTGCATAGATTTCTCATTTGTGAAACAATTAGCAATAAGTTTGATCAGATTTAAGAGATTCCTAAATTCTCCTCCCCAAAGGGTTTGTGCTCTGGACCTTTATCTTCTGGATCCAGAGTGTCAAGTTTATGATATGCAAACATAGTTCTGCTGAAGAGTTAAAGATTGCAAGGACTGTAATATGTGATCCAGTAATAATAGTTTAAATATCAAGAATATAATATCTGAACATTGTTTTATGGTAATTGTGTAGTATCTAAAGATACTTTGTATCCTGGGAATTCTTTAGATATGAATACACAAAAGTAGAATATTGTTGCTGTCGGGAGCTCAAAGTTTGGTAAGGGGGAATGCATGAGTTCCAAGAACATATTCTTCTCAATGGGAGAGAATGAGGACTGGAATAAGGCATCTATAGGCAGTAAATTACCGGACAACGTAAGAAAGCACGAGATAGACCGTTAAAAGTCTGAATTGTAAGGCTTCCACAACTGCCAAAAAGGTTGGGTTCTTGGGGACAAATGAGGTGATCTCATTGTGTTCCATGTGATTCATCTGTTACCTTTGTGAACAGTGAACAATTTATTTTAAAAGATCCTTTTTAAATATAAGCTTTTGTGCCTTACTAATAACTCATAAGTGTGCTTCCTTGTTTGATCATGGAAGGAAAATCTCTCAACTGTCTAATACCAATACTGTTCCCACAATCTAGGCCTCTCAGCCTTCACTGATTCGTCCTAGGCCTACTGAAGCTTTCATTCTGCAAAACTCTGTCCACTTCTTGCTCTTCTCTGTGTCACAATGAAGAGCAATGAATTGGGTTTTCATTTCTCTGCTTCTGTATATCACTATGAGCTACAATTTGATTAAAGAACATAAACCAAAATTACGTACTCACATAATTAAGAAGCAATAGTTAAAAGAACATAATCAAGATTTTATTGGGAATAATGTAACTATCAGAAGAAAAAAAAAAGGAATGTCAAGGTCCACTTAGGTGCATGCCATAGGTAACCTTTTTCTTTGTTACTTGAAGAAGAACTCTCTAAAATCTCATTCTCTCACACATTTCAACCCTAAAAATGATTTTGTTTAGAATATGAGTAAAAAATGGAAAAACATTTCGTGCTTATGTATTGAAAGAACAGATATTGTTAAAATGTTGATACGACCCAAAGCAATCTACATATTCAGTGTAATCCTTATGAAAATAACACCAGCATTCTTCACTGAGCTAGAACAAACACCTATAATTTGTATGGAATCAGAAAAGACCCTGAATAGCCAAAGCAATCTTGAAAAAAAATACCAAAGCTAAAAGCATTACAGTTCTGGACGTCAAGCTAAATTACAGAGTGGTAATCATCAAGACAGTATGGGACAGGCACATGAAGAGACACATTAATCTATGTAACAGAATAGAGAACCCAGAAACAAACCCACAAATGTATGACCGCTAATCTTTCACAAAGCAGGAAAGGATATCCGATGGAAAAAAAACACAGTCTCTTCATCAAATGGTGTTGGGAAAAATGGACAGCAACATGCAGAAGAATCAATCTGGACCATTTTCTTACACTATATACAAAAATAAGCTCAAAATGGATAAAAGATATAAACATAAGACAGGAAGCCATCAAAATCCTAGAGGAGAAAACAGGCAACAACCTCGGTGACCTCTGCCATAGCAACTTCTTACTCAACATGTGAGGCCAGGGAAACAAAAGCAAAAATGAACTATTAGGACCTCATCAAGATAAACACTTTTGCACAGCTAAGGAAACAATCAGCAAACTAAAAGGCAACTAACAGAATGGGTAATATGTTTCCAAGTGGCATATAAGATAAAAGGATAGTATCCAAAATCTATAACGAACTTATCAATATTAATACCCAAAAAACAAATAATCCACTGAAGAAAAGGGCAAAGACATGAATAGACATTTTTCCAAAGAAGACATCCAAATGGCTAATAGACACATGAAAAAATGTTCAATATCACCATCATCAGGGAAGTGCAAATCAAAGGCACAATGATTTACTACTTTACACCTCTCAGAATGGCTAAAATGAACAATTCATGTAATAACAGATGTTGCCGAGGATATGGAGAAAGAGCATCCCTTTTGCAGTGCTGGTGGGAATACAAACTGGTGTAGCCACTCTGGAAAAGAATATGGAGAGTCTTCAAAAAACCAAAATAGAACTACCCTATGAACCAATATTGTACTATGAGGTATTTATCCAAAGGATGCATGAGTACTGATTCAAAGGGGCCCATTCACCCCAATGTTCATAGCAACAATACCAATAATAGCCAAATGGAAACAACCTAAATATCCATCGACTGAAGGATGGATAAGGAAGAAGAAGAATAGATATAGATGATATAGATATAGATAGGCATATACATTCCATATATGTGTGTTTGTGTGTGCGCGCATGCATGTGTGTGTATGTATGTGTATATATATATAATGGAATATTACTCGGTGATCAAAAAGAATGAAATCCTAATATTTGAGACAACAGTGGTGGAACTAGAGTGTGTTGTGCTAAGCAAAATAAACCAGTCAGAAACAGACAAATATCATATGATTTCAGTCATATGTGGAATTTAAGAAACCAAACAGATGAACAGAAGGGAAGGGAAACAAAAATAATGTAATATTAGAGAAGACAAACCATAAGAAACTCTGAAACACAGAGAACAAACTGAGGATGATGGTGGAGTTTCGGGTGGGGGGATGGGCTAAATGGGCAAGGCGCATTAAGGAGGACTCTTGTTGGGATGAACACTAGGTGTTATATGTAAATGATGAATCACTAAACTCTATTCCTGAAATCATTATTATGCTATGTTTTTTTAAATTTTCTTTTTATTTATTTATTTATTTATTTATTTATAGTTTATTGTCAAGTTGGTTTCCATATAACACCCAGTGCTCTTACCCACAAGTGACCTCCTCCTTGAGCATCACCTCTGTTTCCCCCTTCCCCATCCCCCTTCAGCCCTCAGTTTGTTTTCAGTATTCAAGAGTCTCTCATAATTTGACTCCCTCCCTCTCCCTTACTCTTTTCCCCCCTTCCCCTCCTCATGATCTTCTGTTAAGTTTCCCCTGTTAGACTTATGAGTGAAAACATATGGTATCTGTCCTTCTCTGCCTGACTTATTTCGCTTAGCATGACACCCTTGAGGTCCATCCACATTGCTACAAATGGTCAGATTTCATTCTTTCTCATTGCCTTGTAGTATTCCATTGTATATATAAACCATTTCTTCTTGACCCATTCATCAGTTGATGGACATTTAGGCTCTGTCAACTAACATGGATTGAAATAATATTAAAATAATAAATAATAAAGTGTGTGTAACTGGATAGCAATAGAAAAGTCTTACAAATATGATATAACAGGCTAATATGAATTCAAGCTACTATCTCTTAGAAACTGATAAAAGTTTACTAGTTTAAACACTATCATATATTAATATCTGCTCATCAAGGGACCAAAAACTTTCAGGAGCAATCTCTACCAGGTCACATTATATAGCAAACCAAGATCTCTCCAATTAGCTGTTAGAAAACTTGAACATCGAATACAAAAAAAAGGGCTACATCAGGGGATTTAAACAATGTACCCCCCAAGACTGAGAAAATTTCACACATGTTGTCTTCCAAAATAGACATTTAACATGCCTACAGTCTTTACATTGAAAACTGTATTTTTGAATGTGTTACCTGTTGTATTTATATGCAATTTTTATATATTTATGGCTCACGGCACAATATTATTGACAGACCCTTTTGAGAACTTTAACAGATTAATGATGGCTTTATTCCACTAAAATAACTGGTACTGAAACAGTGCTGTTCAATGTGAGCCACATCCATAATTTCAAATGTTTTAGTAGCCACCATAAACTATAAAAGGAAAAGTTAAATTGATCTTAATTTTGTTTTGTTGAGTCCAATATATCTAAAACATAATTTCACCACGTAATAAATATAAAAGAATTTAGTACTAACATAGTATACATTCTTTTTATATATGCTAGGTCTTTGAAATCCAGTGTGTAGTTTTCCTCAACATAATGAAGGCCATCTATGAAACACTGAGCTAATACCATCCTCAACAAGAAAAAACAGAGAGCTCTTCCCCTATGGTCAGGAACAAGGCAGAGATGTCCACTCACCACTGTCATTTAACTTAGTACTAGATGTCCTAAACTCAAAATCTAAAAAGAAATAAAAGGTACCCAAATCAGAATGGAGTGATGTTGGAAATACAGGCAAAAGAAAAAGTTAAATGGTCTTTCAAGTTACAGGCCACTAAGAAGTCCTTCAGGTAGGCAGTCACCTTCCTCTAGAAACTCAGAGGCTTTGATATTGACACTTTGCTAAGAGCAAAGGCCAATCTTAGCTTCACATTATTCCAACCCCCCACGATCTAGTGAGTCTACTTTAAACACATAGAAATCCCTTGGAAAACTTGGTTTATGTCTACCCACCCCTCACCCCCCTGATGTATGTTGGTACACATCTTCCAAACATATGGCCCAATGATAGATATCTGAAGGGTCTCATGTCTGAGGCTTTACTAAACAGTAATAAATGACCTTTTCCCAACAATAGCTAGACTCCTCACTGTCCTGGAAAACCTTGTTTCCAAAATTTGAGAGACCTGTGCTCTTCCTAACTCCCTCCCAATTTGAAGTTATACAATCAGTCACCCATCACAGCCCCAGAGCAGCTCTTTCTGCCCATGGGACTTGTCCCCATGTTTTAATAAACCATTTTTCTGCACTGAAGACATCTCAAGAATTCCTTCTTGGTCATTGGCTCTGAACCCTACCGTTTTCACATCAAGAAGAAGTAAAACTTTCACTATTCACAAATGACATAATTCTCTCTATAAAAAAACCAAAAAGATTCCAATAAAATATTCTGAGAACTGAAAAAAAAATCAGCAAAATTACAGGACACAATTCAATGTACAGTGTTACATTTCTGTACACTAATAAAGAAGAAGCAGAAAGAAAAATTAAGTAATCAGTCTCATTTACAATTGCACCAAAAATATTAAGATATCTAGGAATATACCTAACCAAAGAGGTGAAAGACCTATACTCTGAAATCTATAAAACATTTATGAAAACAATTGAAAATGACACGAGGACATGGAAAGACATTCCATGGATTGGAATAAAAAATACTTTTGAGGGTCTATGCTACCAAAAGCAATCTATAAATGTAATGCAATTCCTATCAAAACACTAACAGCATTTTTTCACAGAGCTAGAGCAAATAATCCTAAAATGTATATGGAACCACAAAAGACCCTGAAGAGCCAAAATAACCTTCAAAAAGAAAACCAACTTCCTCGCCCCTCTCGCAGCCACTGCTGCCATTGCTGCACTGCTGGCGGGTGCCCGGGCCTCAGAGTTACTGATTTATTCTCAAGAATCCTCTACTCTCGTCTGTCCTGATGGATGAACTTCAGGATGTTCAACTCACAGAGATCAAACCGCTTCTAAATGATAAGACTGGTACATGAAACTTCCAGGACTTTGACTGTCAGGAACATGATATAGAGACAACTCATGGTGTGGTCCACGTCACCATCAGAGGCCTACCAAAGGGAAACAGACCAGTTATTTTGACATATCATGACATTGGCCTCAAACATAAATCCTGTTTCAATGCATTTTTTAACTTTGAGGGTATGCAAGAGATCACCCAGCACTTTGCTGTCTGTCATGTGGATGCCCCAGGCCAGCAGGAAGGTGCACCCTCTTTCCCAACAGGGTACCAGTACCCCACAATGGATGAGTTGGCTGAAATGCTGCCTCCTGTTCTTACCCACTTAAGTCTGAAAAGCATCATTGGGATTGGAGCTGGAGCTTACATCCTCAGCAGATTTGCACTCAATCATCCAGAACTTGTGGAAGGCCTTGTGCTCATTAACGTTGACCTTTGTGCTAAAGGCTGGATTGACTGGGCAGCTTCCAAACTCTCAGGCTTGACAACCAATGTCGTGGACATTATTTTGGCTCATCACTTTGGGCAGGAAGAGTTGCAGGCCAACCTGGACCTGATTCAAACCTACCAACTACACATTGCCCAAGATATCAACCAAGAAAACCTACAGCTCTTCCTGGGTTCTTATAACGGACGCAGAGACCTGGAGATTGAAAGACCCTTACTGGGCCAAAATGATCACAAATCGAAGATATTAAAGTGTTCTACTCTGTTGGTGGTAGGGGACAGTTCATCTGCAGTCGAGGCTGTGCTTGAATGCAATTCTCGCTTGAATCCTATAAATACAACTTTGCTAAAGATGGCAGACTGCAGTGGACTACCTGAAGTAGTCCAGCCTGGAAAGCTCACCGAGGCCTTCAAGTACTTTTTGCAGGGAATGGGCTACATACCATCTGCCAGCATGACCCGGCTTGCCCGATCATGAACCCACTCAACTTCAAGTAGCATCAGCTCTGGAGAAAGTGCCCTCAGCCGATGTGTCACCAGCAATCAATCAGATGGAACTCAAGAATCCTCTGAGTCCCCTGATGTTGTGGACAGACACCACACCATGGAAGTGTTCTCTTAAGCAGATGATCCTCCCCTGGACCATGCAAGTCTGTCCTCCTTCAGATGACCACTCCATAATATAACATTTCATCCGGCAAACTGGCATCTATCTTTAACTCCTGCATGGCCACTGACACTGTCTGGTATCCTGGATTTATTCTCTCTGCTTGCCCACCCTCCTTTTTGTATGTACCAAGAACCACTTCCTTGCCATTACTGTAACATTCCAGCATCTCTAGCTGATCAAACTTCCATATCTTCTCTTGCCAGCTTTTCTTTGTGCTTTCCCAACTGCATATCTGACAAGATTCTTTGATCCTGGTGTATGTGTGTGAGCACGCGTGTCTGTGTTTGTGTGTGCATAGTTCTGTGATTTTAGATATGCTTTCTTGTAGAGCTTCTGCAAAAAAAAGAAACAAACAAACAAACAAACAAAAACAAACGGGACCTTTTTTTTCCTTTTCATTTTCAATGGTGTTTTTAAGGGAAATTTACAGAACAGGTTTCTAGGTTGAGTGGATCACTGCATTCTCTTTTGGTTCCAAATTTGTCAACAAGATTTGCATAGTGATTTCAGCAGCTCTGAGGAATGTAGATCATGATTCCTGTTGATTGTGACCAATAGAAAAGAGCCTGTTACATAAGAGAGGCAGGCAAGATGGCCAGCTATCTTGTTCTGTCCAAATGCATTCACATATGTTATTCTGTAAATAAAAGGGAGGGAGATAGTCTTTTAGAAGCCCACGAATGATGAGGTTCTGATGCAACATGGACTTTTCCTAAGAAGTGAGCGTGGCTTAATTACTGGACTCTCTTAGCATAGGAAGGTGGAAAACAAAATATCAGGCCTCCGCTCTGCCAGAGCAAAACTGCTGTGGCTGCAGTGTCTGATACCACTTATGAGATATCCACAAGAAGTGCCTCCTGAGTCTGATGAAGAGTGTTTCTCCACCCCTCAATCCTCAGAAAAAGGAAAGGTATGGCCTGAAAATTACATAGATGTTGAGGAAACAGCTGGGGGAAAAGGCAAAGACGTCAGCGGAATATCATGTATAATAGGCATAACCTTAACTTCAGCTGGCTTCGTGGGAGCTAAGTAAAATTGGTACAGAACCCCATTCCTCAGAAACATTTTTGACAGTTCTTTAAAAAGAGAGGAAAGGGGCTGGTCTGTAAGGGCAGACTATGTGGGTACAATTGTGTTCGGTGGACTGCCGTGTAAGGGGTCCCAGCCAGCGCATTACTGGGAAGAGGAGGAAACCAGGCGCCACACAGAAGGCTTCAGCTCTCGATGGCATCAGATGTAAGCTCAGGGTTAGACAGTTCCGAATCTTAGGAAGGGGCTTTTCAGATATAGTGGTCGCTTTCTGCTGAGATAGGGAATGCGTCACTCTGCCAGAGTACAACTTTTTACAAATTATTAAATAAAGCTGTATATGTCTCATTGTTAAAAAAAAAAAGAAAACAAAACCTAAATACATCACAACTCCAGATTGTTGGGGCCCAGCAGGCAAAAAATACCTTCAAACAATATTTGGCCTCCTGGGCCCCACATATGGCTTCTGTTCATCCTATGATTTTCTCATTGCTTTGCAAAGAGGCATATACTTTTAGGCTTTGAATCAACTTGGGTCAGTCAGTGACCTTCCCTTACTTTATTTTCTGGCTCTTCATCTGCTGTTGGGAGTGAACATAATCCTCTGACAAAAGATTTGCTTATAAAAGGATCAGCATCTTACCCTTGAATAATTGATGAAGGGCCTTAAGGAATGTATATCTCCTCATAGAATTCTTCAGGTTTATTTAATGTTTAAAACCAGACTATTATTAGGGAATTCTTCTTTTGTAATGACTTAATCCTGTTACTTACTACTGTCCTGATAAGAATGACCTTATCCAGAGCATGTCTTCAAGGACCTTGAACTATGTAACCAATAAAGAAATGATGTAATCACCCATGGTATATAAGACCCTGGCTATCTTAATAAAGTGTGGCTTTACCAACCACCATCCACACTGTCTGTCTCATCTGTCTTGCCTGTCTTGTCTGTCTTGTCTGTCTTGTTCATCTTGTGCCTCTTGTCCATCTTCTTTTCTAGAGATATCACACCGACACCAACCCCCTACTTGGGACCTTTTGACTGTGGTGCGTGGGTTGGTCCCCCACACCAGATTTCAAATTACATTACAAAGTTATAATGATAAAGCACTATGGTACTGGCACAAAAACAGACACTTTTTGTCTGTTTGTTTTTGTCTGTTTTGTCTGTCTAGTTTTTGTCTCTTTTGTCTGTCTAGTTTTTGTCTGTTTTGTCTGTTCTAGATGACTAGAACAGAACAGAAAACCCGGAATAGTACCTGTATCCACAACTATAGGGTCAATTAATTGTAAACAAAGCAGAAAGAATATACAATGCGAAAATGACAGTCTTCTCAACAACTGGTATTAGGAAAATGGACAGCAACATGCAAAAGAATGAAACTGGATTACTTTGTTGCATCATACACACACAAAAAAATTCAAAATAGAATAAAGACCTAAATGTGAGACAGGAATCCATAAGAATCCTGGAGGAAGGAAAAAGCAGTCATCTCTTTGATGTTGCCTGGAGCAATTTCTTACTAGATATGTCTTCTGAGGCAGTAGAAACTAAAGCAAAAATAAAAGTATTGGGACTTATCAAAGTAAAATGATTCTGCATAGCAAAGGAAACTATCAATAAAAGTAAAAGGAAACAGATGGATGGGAGAAGTTATTCTCAAATAATAAATCTGATAAAGCATCACTATCCAAAATCAGTGAAGTATCAAACTCGAGGCACCTGGGTGGCTCAGTCAGTTAAGTGTCTGACTCTTGACTTCAACCCAAGTCATCATCTCATGGTTCATGGGATTGAGCCCCACATCTACTTTGTTGGCATAAAGCCTGCTTGGGATTCCGTCTCCCTCTTTCTCTACCACTCCGTTGCTTTCTCTCTCTATCTCTCTCAAAATACATAAGTAAACATAAAAAAAAGAACTTATAAATCTAATCACCCAAAAAACAAATAATCCAGGGAAGAAACAGGCAGAAGACATGACCAGACATTTTCCCAAGACATCCAGATGGCTAATAGACAAACAAAAAGATGCTCAAATTAACTCAACACCAGAGAAATACAAATCAAAATCATGGTGAGACACCACCTCACATGTGTTAGAATTGCTAAAATTGGGGCATCTGTATGGCCCAGCTGGTAAACTTCTGACTCTTGGTTTTGCCTCAGGTTATGATCTCATGGTTGGTTAGATTGAGCAGGGCATCGGGCTCTGCACTAACTATGGAGTCTGCTTGAGATTCTCTCTCTTTCCCTCCACCGCTCTCGCCAACTGAAGCTCTCTCTCTAAATGAAATTTTTAAAAAATTTTAAGAAGCACCTGTGTGGCCCAGTTAGTTAAGCATCCAACTCTTGATTTTGGCTTAGGTTATGATATTGCAGATCCTGAGATCGAGCCCTGTGTTGGACTTTGCTCTGACAGCGTGATTCCTGTGTAGGATTCTCTCTTTATCTCGCTCTCCATGCCCTTCCCTCACTCTATTTCTCTCAAGAATAGATAGTAAATTAAAATTTTTTAATATAAAAATAATAATATACTAACTTACATTCACATAAGCTATTTTTTAAGGTACCATCTCATGGTATAAGGCATGTAAAATTAAAGAACCTGTAGGAATTTCTACTGAGGTTTTTAAATATTTTGGAGAGATACGTGGTAATTCCTAGTAAAATTAAATATTTTTCTTTGCTATAATTGGGGGGAAAATCCATTCTTACATATACTCCAAACACTCTAAGAGAGGCATACAAATATATTAACAGTAACAATATTTATTTAAAGAATTAATTATAGCTCATTTTGGTGTCAATTACTTACATAAAAAAAGAAAATGCATATCATGGTACTTGAACAGCAATCAAAAAGAATGCCTGACACACAGCAACATGGACAGTTGTTAAGATTTAGTGTTGAGTGTAAACAAGGGTTAACATCAGATTTATGATCCAATATCAGTTTTGAAATTCAATATCCAAATCATCTCCCAACAAATGAATATGTAGTTGCAGCAGCAGGCTTGAAAGTAATTAGAAAGACCCATTTTAACAGCACTGGAGCTTTCACTTTTCTACAAAGAAAAGAAATAGGAGTGATGTACAGATATGCAGATGACAGAGAAATAAAAATAGAGCAAAAGAAAACCTTTCAAAAGAGTGATGCTGATGGCACAGCAAAGGGAACACGGCAAGGGTATCGTAACTGTGTTATATGGTGACAGATGGTAGCAGCACCTGTGGTGAGTGCAGCATAACTGTATTCACTCGTGGAATCACTGCATTGTACAGCTGAAATTAATGCAACACTGTGCGTCAACTACAATCAATTTTATTTTTTTATTTTAATTTTTTTCCATTCTTAAAAGTAGTTTATTGTCAAATTGCTTTCCATATAACACCCAGTGCTCTTCCCAACAAGTGCCCTCCTCCATTACCACAATCAATTTTAAAAATGAAAAACAAGAAAGAAAAAGAAACTAATGATGCTTGCTTCCATAATTTGAGGATGTGACTAATTCACATGAGGCTCCAAATGAAAATGAAAAATAAACAAATTCTGTTTTCTAGTATACAGTTGTATATGCATCCCATATGAAAAAAATATTACAATACAGCAAAATTTACAGTAGGATTTTGACTTTGAAAAACATATTGCATTTTCTCAGGATTATTTTTAAATTATTTTTATCGACTTAAATCTTAGTTAATATACAGGACTACATTGGTTTCAGGAGTACAATTCAGTGATTCATCACTTACACACAAACTGCCCATTTTATTTTTATTTTATTTGTCTTTCTCTGATTGGCTTATTTTCTTAACATGATACACTCTATCTCCATCTACATCATTGCAAATGGCAAGATCTCACTTTTTCGACAGCGGAGTAATATTGCATGTTACATATATGTACTGTGCATCTTGTTTATCTATGCATCAGTCATGGATATTCGGGTTCTGTCCATAGTTTGGCTATATGCATTGGGGTGCATATGCCCCTCTGAATAACCCTGTTTCTCTCCTTTGGATAAATACACAATAGCGCAATTGTTGTATCACAGGGTAGTGCTATTCTTAGTTTTCTGTGGAACCTCCAAACTGTCCTCCAGAGTGGCTGCACCAGTTTGCATTACCACAGACAGGGTAAGGGAGTTCCCCTTTCTCTGCATCCTCACTAACAACTGTTGTTTCTTTTCTTGTTAATTTTAGCCATTCTGATAGGTGTGAAGTGGTATCCCAATGTGGTTTTGATTTGTATTTCCTTGATG
>PJEM01020511.1:0-13349 GCA_004023845.1 Helogale parvula
GTCATGGTGGGGGGCACTTGTGGGGAGAAGCACTTGGTGTTATATGGAAACCAATTTGACAATAAACTATTAAAAATTTTTAAAAATATATTGTTGGATTTGGTTTACTAATATTTTGTTGAGTATTTTTGCATCTATAATCATCAGGGATATTGGCCTACAGTTTTCTTTTCTAGTGTCCTTATCTCATTTTGGTATCATAGTATTGCTGGTCTCATACAATGAATTCAGAAGTTTTCCTTCTTTTTCTATTTTTTGGAATAGTTTGAGATATGAATAGGTATTAAATCTTCTTTAAATATTTGGTAGAATTTGCCTATGAAGCCATTTGGTCCTTAACTTTTGTTTGTTGGGAGTTTTTGATTACCAATTCAATTTCCTTGATGGTCATCAGTCCTTTCAAATCGTCTATTTCTTCTTGCTTCACTTTCGGTAGTTTATATGTTTCTAGGAATTTAACCATTTCTTCTAGGTTGTCCTATTTTGTGGCATATAGTTTTTCATAATAGTCTCTTATGATTGTATTTCTGTGGTGTTGGTTGTGATCTCTCCTCTCTCATTCATAATTTTATTTGAGTCTTGTCTCTTTTTTTCTTGAGAAATCTGACTAGAAGTTTATCAATTTTATTCATTTTGTTTCCAAAAAAACAGCTCCTCATTTAACAGTATGTTCTACTGTTTTGCTCGTTTGTTTATTTTAGTTTTTATTACTTATTTCTGCTTCCTTATGCTGGCTTTAGGTTTCATTTGTTGTTCTTTTTAGCTTCTTTAGTTGTAAGGTTAGTTTTTTAATTGAGATTTTTATTGCTTGTTGAGGTAGACCTGTACTGATGTATACTCCCCTCTTAGAACTGCTTTTGCTGTATCCCGGAGGTTTTGGACTATTGTGTTTTCTTTTTCATTTGTGTCCGTGTCCTTTTTAATTTCTTCTTTTATTTCTTGGTTGACCATTGATTGTTTAGTAGCATGTTATTTAACCTCCAGGTATTTGTGCTCTTTCCAGATTTTTTTTTATGGTTGACTTCTAGTTTCATACATAGCATTGTAGTGGGGAAAATGCATGATATGACTTTGATTTTTTTAATTTCTTGAGATGCTTTTTGGTCTGTTATGTGATTTATTCTGGAGAATGTTTAATGTACACTTGAATGTATGTTCTGTTCTTTTAGGATAGAATGTTTTAAATATATCTGTTAAATCTTCCTGTTCCAGATGTTATTCAAAGCCATTGTCCCCTTGTTAATTTTCTGTTTAGATGGTCTATTAATGTAAGTGGGACGTTAAAGTCCCCTACTATTACTATACTATGTATTACTATCAATTAGTTCTTTTATGTTTGTTATTAACTATTTTATGTATTTGGGTGATTCTATGTTGGGTACATAAATATTTATAATCATTATATCTTCTTGTTAGATAGTCCACTTTATTATGATGTAGTGCCTTTCTTTGTATCTTGTTACAGTCTTTGTTTAGTCTATTTTGTCTGAGGGGTGCCCAGGTGGAAGTTCGAGTCCCACATTGGGCTCTCTGTGATCACTGCAGAACCTGCTTTGTATCTTCTGTCTCCCTTTCTCTTTGTCCCCCTCCCCCGACTTGCATATGCATGCTCTCTTTCTCTCTCAAAAATTAAAAAAAAGCATTAAAAATTAAACATAAAATAAAGTCTATTTTGTCTGATAAGTATTTCTACTCTGGCTTTTTTTTTTTTTTGGAGATCTATTTGCATGATATGTGTTTTTCCATCCCCTCACTTTTATTTTTTTTTAATGTTTATTTATTTTTGAGAGAGAGAATAAGCACAAGTGGGGGAGGGGAAAAGAGAGGGAGACGGAGGGTGTGAAGTGGATTCCTATCTGACAGCTGAGAGCCTGATGCAGGGCTTGAACTCATGAACCATGAAACCATGACCTGCACCAAAATCATATGCCTAATCAACTGAGCCCCCCAAGTGCCCCATCCATCCCCTCACTTTTAATCTGCAGGTGTCTTTAGGTCTAAAATGAGTCTTCTATAGGCAGCATATAGGTGGGTCTTGGGTTTTTTCTTTCCATTATGTCACCCTATGTCATTTGATTGGAACATTTGGTCCATTTACATTCAGAGTAATTACTGAGAGATATGTATTTATTGAAATTTTATTACTTGTTTTATGGATGTTTCTGAAGATTTTCTCTGATCCTTTCTTGTAAAAGAGACATATTTTTATAAAAGCAACAACAACAAAAAAACCCTCAGTACCTAAGAATATATATATAAATATGTCTAAGAGCTTCATGGAAAAATTTAAATATAAAACTTCAATTTCAATTTAAAAATTTATTGAAAGACATGACAGAACTGGTTCTGCCAAAGATGGAGCAGTCCCATTGCTCCCACATCCTCCCCCTTACAACTAAATAACTGTAGACACAAGGCAACAAGCAAGCTTAGTAAGTCTCTGAAAAGTGGAAGGCAGCTGTTTACGAACTTCTGGACTTAAGAAATTACATGAGTCCACTGGTTTTTTTATTGCCTCCCATATATCAAAGAACTTCCAAACCTAAATTCGATCAAGGAACTTCCAAACCTGAACTCGCAACAGGCTCAGACAAAAACAGCCTTGAGAAAAGGGCCAGGGCAAGGGCAGCCTCACAAAAGGACACCTTTTTGGCAATACCTGCCCTGCTTCAGTCAAACAAGAAAGAAAAACACATTCCCCTTTGTTTAAGCAAGGTGAGTGCCCAGATGATATTCCACTGCTCTCAGGAAGCAGGTAGCACTCAAGTTTTCTCATCTGTGGGTGTTGCCACTGGTGGGCAGTGTCAGTGACCCCAGCAGAAAGCAAATCTCCTGTTCAGTGGAAGCAGGTGGTGCTCTGACTGC
Source organism: Helogale parvula (assembly GCA_004023845.1). NCBI lineage: Eukaryota > Metazoa > Chordata > Mammalia > Carnivora > Herpestidae > Helogale > Helogale parvula. Next base: position 2,866 of record PJEM01020511.1, read on the forward strand.
TCTGCCATATGACTGCCAGCAGGGTGCTGAACCTTAATCCCAAAACAGTGGCAATCAGACTTAACAAGGCAGAATGAGGAGGAGATAATTACCACCATGCTTTACCACCACCTTCTGCCCCCAACCAAGCCTCTGCCCCGCCCCAGCATCACTGAGGTGGAAGGAGTGGTGAAAGGTTCACTTGCTGACACTTTGTTTACCCTTCCTCACCCTTTCCCTTCCCATTTCTTCTCTGGTATCATCATGGCCCAGCTGGGAGCTAAGCTTCCACCCTTCTCTGAAGCAACAGGCAAGGAGGCAATTGTCAGTCAATGTTCATTTTTATTGGGGTGTTATTGTCAAGGTCCAGTGGGAAGATGAACTTTATATATTCACCATGTCCTAGTAGTACATCTTAACTGGGGACTGCCTACTAAAAAAGGAAAATTAAATAGGATACAGAGTCTTATAATATCCCAATGTCCTGGATACAACTGAAAAATCACTGGTCCTACCAAGATCCAGGAAGATCACTACATGGATGAGAAAAGACAATCAACAGTTATAAACACCAAGATGACTCAAAGGTCAGAGTTATTTAACAAAGAGTTTAAAGCAGCCATCATAAAAATGCTTCAACAAGCAGTTATGAATTTTCCTGAAATTAATTAAACTAGAAATCCTCAATGACAGATGAAAATAGAGAATTTTTTTTTTAATCAATGAAAAAGAAACAAAAAGAGGCACCTGACTGGCTCAGTCAGTAGAATATATGATTCTTGATCTTAGGATTGTGAGTTCAAGCCCTATGTTGAGCATGGAGTCTATTTTAAAAAATTATAATAAAAATTTAAAAGATTTAAAAAGGTAAAAGGACAAAATGGAAATTATAGAACTGAAAAGTACAATGACAGAAAGAAAAATCTGCCAGATAGGCTCAGAAGCAGAGGGAAAATGACACAGGATAGAATGGATAAACACTTGAAGAGAAATCAATGGAATTTTCCCAGTCTCAACAACAGAGAGAAAATACGTTGTAACAATATTAGCAAAATCTCAGCGAAACATGGAATGATAATTAAAAAGCTAATATTTGTATCATAGACTCTCACAAGGAGACTGAAAAACTACCTGAAGAAACAATGGCTAAAAATGTCTCAAACATGGCAAAAGACACAAACTTACAAAGTTTCAGAAAGCTGAGCAAACTCCAAGTAGAATAAACAGGAAGAACCCCTTACCCAGATACAGCAGAATTGACCTTATGAAGACTAAAGACAAAGAAAAGAATCCTGAAATCAGCCAGAGAGAAATGACATTTTAGAGCAAACACAATATAGATGATAGTAGATTTGTCATCTAAAACTATGGAGGTGGCAAGAAAGTAGGTATTTTTCAAGAGCTGAGAAGAAAAACTTGTCAATTGAAAATTCTATTTCTAGTGAAAATACCTTCACTTCAAGAATGAAGAAAAAACAAGGACATTAAAGAAGACATATAAATGGAGAGATATGCTATACTTATGAATCTTAATAATTTGGCCATGCCTCAAGGGCCCTGGAGCACTGATTCATGATCTTTAATGTGGTTACTTAGTAATGCTATGAACCATCTACGTACTCTTGTGAACAGCAGTAGTCCAGAAGATAAGGGAGAAAAAGGAGACTAAAGATAAGGGAGAAACAATTGAGATGAATCAGAATGAGTGTCTCTCCAGCAATGTCTGATCCTCCTACTTGGGGACTTTTATTTTTGGCATTTATAAAATTCACCACATATTTATGAAATTTCTTTAAAAATTCTATATTTTCTACAGAGCCCAGACCAGTTTATACAAATACCGGGAGACTCACATCATCTTTTTCCTTTGAACATATGTAAAAATTATACCACTATGTAGCCTAAATTATAACCTTTATAGGGCATCTTCTTATATTTGTAGGGCATTTTGATTATATCATTAATGACCTTAAATGGTTATTTCATTTAACACATATATTCTTCCACATATATTCTTTGATGAAAGGGTCTATCTCTAGTTCATTGTTTTAATACTGAATACGCTGTGACTGGCAAATAGAAGGTGCTCGAAAACTTGTTATAAATGAATGCATGAATTACCTGAATATCCTACTTTTTCAAATTCCAAATAATGCATATACTATTGCTTAACATTATCTATACTTGATCTTAGTCAAAAGCCCGAGAAGTGATAACATTATCTAGATCTAGGGAATACTCGCTTGATTAATACATAAATGTGCCTATTGGATACTTACTGTCCTAAGGACAGCAAATTTGATTTTGTATCACATTTCAATTCTCAGTGACTGGTAATGCCAGAAATACAATGTTAAGACAGATTCAAAGGCCACTTCTGAGCCTAGACAACATGAATGTCATGCTAACTTAGCAAGATTTGCTGGGGGCAAAGGAAGAGGGAATGATCTATCTCTTGCCCCAGCCCTTAATCTAATTAAAATTATATCCAAGGGGGGAAACTATATTGTTTATATGGATTACAGTGACATTTTAAAATTTCTTGGAAATCTGTTTTTATTTACCTAAGGAAAATGTTTTTTCTTTCTATCTTTCATTAAGTGTGCACTTAGGCAGATGTAATCGGAAGAACAAACCTTTTAGGGATCCACAAACTTGGGTGTTCACCACTGCCCTGAAATTGTTTTCTATTTCCAGCAAACACTCTCCCATTCCCCACAAGACTACTTCAGACCTTCCTGCTACCCAGTTCTCCTACTCCATCTCCTCTCCTCATCTCTTCCAGAAGACAATCTGACTACCTTCTTCACAAAGCCCACAACACTGTCACTCAGGAACACCTTCAATCATGTCTCCTCCTTTACAGGCCCTGCAGTGTCACATATCCCTTCCTCCTTCCTAGTCCCACCCCCTCCTTCCTGTATATGTTCCCAGTCACATCTTCTCCTGCTTATCTAGGGCCTTCCAAACTCCAACGATTATCCTGTCTTTTCTATATTGTTCACCTTTCCACTGGCTTCCCCTCAATACAACTTAAACATAATCTTCAGGGGCGCCTGTTTGGCTCAGTCGGTTAACTGTCCAGCTTCAGCTCAGGTCATGATCTCACGGTTCATGGGTTCGAGCCCCGTGTCAGGCTCTGTGCTGACAGCTAGCTCAGAGCCTGGAGCCTGCTTTGGATTCTGTGTCTCCCTCTCTCTCTGAGCCTCACCTGCTCGCACTCTCTCTCTCTCTCAAAAAATAAATAAAAAAAAACCATTAAAAAAGCCCATAATCTTCATTCTCTCATTTAAAATACTCCCCTCTCCCAACATTTTTGACCTTGGTTCCCTCCAGCTACCATCCTCATGTGTCACTCTTTAATGCACTGCCACTTGATCCTATCCACCATCTACGGGAAATATTCTTAATAGGTCACCAGTGACCTTACTGGTGCTAAATCCAATGGAAATTTTTGGTCTTCATCTAATCTGACCTTTCAAAAGCCCTTGATGTCAAATTCTCTCTTGAAACTCTATTTCTTGGCTGCCGGGGCGCGGGCTCCTGCGGGGGAAGGGACCCCCGAGGCGTCTGCCGCGGCTCGCTCAGTCATCCGCGCGGGCTTGGGGCGCAAGGGTCATGGGCCCTCTCCCCTGAGACAGAGGTCGCGGGGCGGTGGGGGAGGAGGCCCGAGAGAGGTTGCAGCGGAGGCCGCGGGCCGGTGACTGGGTGCGAGGCGGCCGGCGGCGGCGGCGGCGGCGGCGGCACCGGCACCACCACCACCACCATGTCGGGCTCCGTGCTGCAGCCCAGTCAGCAGAAGCTGGCGGAGAAGCTCACCATCCTCAACGACCAGGGCATCGGTATGCCTACTGGTCTCTACAACATCAAAAAGGCATGTGGAGATCCCAAGGCAAAACCATCCTACCTTATTGACAAAAATCTGGAATCTGCTGTGAAATTCATAGTCAGAAAGTTTCCTGCTGTAGAAACTCGCAACAACAATCAACAGCTTGCACAGCTACAGAAAGAAAAATCAGAGATTCTGAAAAATCTGGCATTATACTACTTCACGTTTGTAGATGTTATGGAATTTAAGGACCATGTTTGTGAGTTGCTGAACACTATTGATGTTTGCCAAGTCTTCTTTGATATTACTGTAAACTTTGATTTAACAAAGAACTACTTAGATTTGATTATAACGTATACACCACTAATGATACTAAGGTCTCGAATTGAAGAAAGAAAGGCAATCATTGGATTATACAACTATGCTCATGAAATGACCCATGGAGCAAGTGACCAAGAATACCCACGCCTTGGTCAGATGATTGTGGATTATGAAAACCCTTTAAAGAAAATGGTGGAAGAATTTGTACCCCACAGCAAGTCTCTCTCAGATGCATTAATTTCTCTTCAGATGGTGTATCCTCGAAGGAATCTTTCTGCTGACCAGTGGAGAAATGCCCAACTATTGAGTCTCATCAGTGCACCCAGTACAATGCTTAATCCTGCACAGTCTAACACCATGCCTTGGGAATATCTCTCTTTGGATGCAATGGAAAAATGGATTATCTTTGGCTTCATTTTGTGCCATGGGATTCTAAATACTGATGCAACAGCACTGAACCTTTGGAAGCTAGCTCTTCAGAGTAGCTCTTGCTCTCCTTCTTTCGGGATGAAGTTTTCCACATTCACAAAGCCGCAGAAGACTTATTTGTAAACATACGAGGCTATAATAAGCATATTGATGACATACGAGAATGCAAAGAGGCAGCTGTGTCACATGCTGGTTCAATGCACAGAGAAAGATGCAAATTTTTAAGATCTGCACTGAAAGAATTGGCTACTGTCCTCTCTGATCAACCTGGCTTGCTAGGTCCTAAGGCACTTTTTGTTTTTATGGCATTGTCGTTTGTCCATGATGAAATAATCTGGCTACTTCGTCATGCAGATAACATGCCAAAGAAGAGTGCAGATGACTTTATAGATAAGCACATTGCTGAATTAATATTTTACATGGAAGAGCTCAGAGCACATGTAAGGAAATACAGACTTGTAATGCAGAGCTATTACGTGCAGTACCTCTCTGGCTTCGATGCTGTTGTTCTCAATGAACTTGTGCAGAATCTTTCTGTTTGCCCTGAAGATGAATCAATCATCATGTCCTCTTTTGTTAACACTATGACTTCCCTGAGTGTAAAACAAGTTGAAGATGGGGAAGTATTTGATTTCAGAGGAATGAGATTAGATTGGTTTAGGTTACAGGCGTATACTAGTGTTTCTAAGGCTTCACTTAGCCTTGCAGATCACAGAGAGCTTGGAAAGATGATGAATACGATAATTTTTCATACAAAAATGGTAGATTCCTTGGTGGAAATGTTGGTGGAAACATCAGATCTCTCCATATTTTGTTTTTATAGTCGTGCTTTTGAGAAGATGTTTCAACAGTGTTTGGAGTTACCCTCTCAGTCAAGATATTCAATTGCGTTTCCACTACTTTGCACTCATTTTAAGAGTTGCACACATGAACTATGTCCAGAAGAGCGGCATCATATTGGAGATCGCAGTCTTTCCTTATGTAATATGTTCTTGGATGAAATGGCCAAACAAGCTCGAAATCTCATCACTGATATTTGCACAGAACAGTGTACTCTGAGTGATCAGTTGCTACCCAAGCATTGTGCCAAAACCATTAGTCAAGCAGTAAATAAAAAGTCAAAGAAACAGACTGGTAAGAAAGGGGAAAGGGAAAAGCCTGAAAGGGAAAAGCCAGGAGTTGAGAGTATGAGGAAAAACAGACTGGTAGTGACCAACCTTGATAAATTGCACACTGCACTTTCCGAGTTGTGTTTCTCTATAAATTATGTACCAAACATGATAGTTTGGAAACATACCTTTACCCCCCGAGAATATTTGACTTCTCATCTGGAAATCCGCTTTACTAAGTCAATTGTTGGAATGACTATGTATAATCAAGCCACACAGGAAATTGCAAAACCATCAGAGCTTCTAACAAGTGTAAGAGCATACATGACTGTACTGCAGTCAATAGAAAACTATGTGCAAATTGATATTACAAGAGTGTTTAATAATGTTCTTCTTCATCAAACACAACATTTAGACAGTCATGGAGAACCAACCATTACAAGTCTATACACAAATGGGTATCTGGAAACTTTGTTAAGACAAGTCAGCAATGGTCATATAGCCTATTTCCCTGCAATGAAAGCATTTGCGAATTTACATACAGAAAATGAATTAACATTCAATGCAGAGGAATATTCTGACATATCAGAAATGAGGTCCTTATCAAAACTACTAGGCCCATATGGTATGAAGTTCCTAAGTGAGAGCCTTATGTGGCATATTTCATCACAAGTTGCTGAACTTAAGAAACTTGTGGTAGAAAATGTTGATGTGCTAACACAAATGAGGACCAGCTTTGACAAACCAGACCAGATGGCTGCACTCTTTAAAAGATTATCATCTGTTGACAGTGTCTTGAAGAGGATGACAATAATTGGTGTAATTTTATCCTTCCGATCATTGGCACAAGAAGCACTTAGAGATGTCTTACCTTACCACATTCCTTTTCTTGTAAGTTCAATTGAAGATTTCAAGGATCACATTCCAAGGGAAACTGATATGAAGGTTGCAATGAATGTATATGAGTTATCATCCGCTGCTGTATTACCTTGTGAGATTCATCCTGCCTTGGTGGTAGCTCTATCCTCACAGAAATCAGAAAACATAAGTCCTGAAGAAGAATATAAAATTGCCTGCCTCCTTATGGTCTTTGTGGCAGTTTCTTTGCCGACACTGGCTAGTAATGTGATGTCTCAGTATAGCAACAACATACACTGCCTGGCTAAAACCAGAACCAGATTGTGTTCACAATTCACAAAGGGAGCATTGAAGACCATCTGAAAGAATTCCTGGCGCTTGCATCCTCCAGTCTACTGAAAATTGGCCAAGAGACAGATAAAACAACAACAAGAAATAGAGAATCTGTTTATTTACTGCTAGATATGATTGTACAGGAATCCCCATTCCTGACAATGGATCTTTTGGAATCTTGTTTTCCTTATGTCTTGCTGAGAAACGCATACCACGCTGTCTACAAGCAAAGTGTCACATCTTCTGCATAAAATATCTACTTACTGAAGACAAGCACGCATTTTTGTTGCTTTGGTTTTACCTGTAAACTGTGGAACTGTTTTACCTTAAGGCCTGAAAAGCAGTTTTGTGGATTATAAATTTCTATCCTATGATTGTATTTTCTGCTCATTGGTTTCATTTAATATGGTTGTACTATAGTATACTTGGTTGATTTAGCTTTTACCTTCACTGTATTCACTAAAATTATTCCTATAATTTTAGAATATCATTGTTTGGAAAGCATACATTATCTCTATGTTTTTGATATTTGAAAATGAAAAAAAAACCTTACTTGTTTATTTCTGAAAAAGAATTGTATTTAGTGATTATTTTAGATAGTGATATTATAGCATTTATCTGTGTGTAAATTATTTCATATAGGGAAAAGTTCTGATCTGTACCTATGGTTCTTATTGAAAACAAAACTGGATGTGCATTTCTGTGATGTTATGAATGCCTTTCTACTTTATTTTGAAACATTTGCCAAACTAAATACTGTAACACTGTATAACATTAAAAATGTTAAAGAACTGCTTAGCATTAGAAGCAGACCATGTCCAGAAATTCTGAAAGAGCAGCATATGTTGTTGCTTGTATAAAGCCTGGTGATAATTTTTAGACTAACTTCCATGGCGGCTTACTGGCATTAGCACTACCATTGTACCCTGCTGTATAATAAACAATCTTAGACGTTTATCGATTGTTGATACAAATGTTAGTCCCTAACCACTTTTTATATGTTTTAAATTTCTGAAATTCAAGTGTACCTGTCATAACATAAAATAAACACTAGATTGTAAAAAAAAAAGAAACTCTATTTCTTTGGCTGTGGGCCACAGTACTTCTCCAGATTTCTTTCTTCTACACCTGCTGCTTCTCCCCACTTTTCTGGTTTCTCTTCCTCCCTCCTACCATTGAAAATGCTTTCAATCATTCTCCCAAAGCTTATCACTATCCTATAGGTACCTATAGGGCATCACCACTCACTGTTTCACAGCTACCTCAAATTGTTAAATATCTCTAAAACTAGCTCATGTCTCCTATTGTTCTGTTTTTTTTTTTTTCAGTCTCTGTGAATGGTCCTTCTTATCTGTCCTTCCACTGCCCTGTCTCTTGGGCTCTCTGAAGTCAATTCCACAGGCTAACAACAATGAGCCACTCACTGCACAGCAGTGCTAAATTCTACTCATCACATCAGGCTCAACTTAGATATTCTTCCTCTAGAATGCTGCCCTTGCTTCAATTAGAGAGACCTCCTGTGTATGCCACAGCACTGTATTTACTCTTCTTGTAGCAGTCATTAGGTTGCATCATAACTGCCTATTACCAAGTCTGATTCCCCCATTTGAGATGGAGGCAACAGCAGAGTAGGAGGCAGAATTTTTGTCCCCAGTATCATGCCCATAAATATGTTACACGACAAAAAATGATTTTGCAGATATAATTAAGGTTAATAATCAGTTGATATCAAGATAAAGAGATAAACCTAGATTATCTGGGCAAGCTCAAAGTAGTTATATGCTCAAAAGCAGAAGAAGGCTCTGAGATGGGGCAGAAGGTAGAGAGATTCCATATGTGGCAAAGCTCCCTCACTGGCTCTGAGCTGGAGGGGACATGTATAAAAAAATGAAGCTATGGTAAAGAATTCTATGAATCGGGAATAACTGTGAATGTGAGATACGTGTATATGTTTGAGAGTGGGAGCAGATTTTCCAGGCACCCTGACATCAAACTGAATGCATGCCATGTTATAGCCTGGCAATCAAACAAATACAATGTGCATAGGGACTAACATCAATCCTATCACCAGGAGTGCATTTGTGTGAACTGCAGAGCCCTTGACTCTGCTTTAGTCCTGAAAAAGGAGCAGCTTCAATCTGCAGCTTCTCATTGCCTATCATTTCCCTGTTTTTCACATACTCCTTCTCATGGGTGTGTCCAGGCTCCTTCTGGGGACTTAAAGGGTCTGTCCAATTAGAGTACTTACCCATTGCACCTGACAATCCAGGCCTCCCTCTTCTCTCTGACCAACTCATCAACCTACTCAGGGTTGCCACTTCTTGAAACACTCCCAGACCCAAATTCACAATTATGTATTTCTTCCATCATTTTTATTTCATTTGTTTGCCATCTGGTATAGAGTCTCTGCTCCATGCCAGGCTCTGTGCTCAGCATTAGGGATATGCTGACAAATATGGGGTTAACTCACCCCTCCATAATCAGTTCCCTGACCTGGAAAAGTGATATAGCTTCTTTCATCTTGGGCCCATACCTATGGAAGGCCTTCCTCCCAGGCCTGCAGTAGGACTTGAAATATGCGTGTAAACACATAGCACACTGTCCAGATCTCAAATGGGCTTTAGCTTCACCACCCTTGCTGCACAGAACTTTGGCTACAACTGTGTTTTACCTTCACATCCAGGATAGTATTCAGAAGATCTGTCTATGCTCCTGACCTAGCTAGGGCTCTCATCTGGGTGCATAATAATAGCATTTTTATGTTCATGGCATAGGAGAAAACTGGGGATAAAATGAAACCACTCCACAAATAAAGTAAATGCAGTTTTTTCTATTTATATATTTTTTAAAGTGTATTTATTTATTTTGAGACAGAAAGAGAGAGAGAGTATGAACACGGAAGAGGCAGAGAGAAAGGATTCCAAGTAGATCTGTGTTGTAAACGTACAGCCCCATGTGGGCCTCAAACTCATGAACCGTGAGATCATGACCTGAGCCAAAATCAAGAGTCAATGTTTAAGCAACGGAGCCACCCAGGCGTCCCTTCCTATTTGTATGTTTAAGTATTAATCTTAGCATGAATATGCATAACCCTCTAGTCTGCCTGGACTTGTATATTTCTTCTGGCATGTTCACTGTATAGTTAATATAAAGATTTGTTTAGGCGCGACTGGGCGGCTCAGTTAGTTGAGTGCTGACTTTGGCTCAGGTTGTTATCTCACATTTTGTGAGTTTGAGCCCGGCATCTGGCTCTGTGCTGACAGCTCAGAGCCTGGAGCCTGCTTTGAATTATGTGTCTCCCTCTCTCTCTGCCCTTCCCCCACTTGTGCTCTGTCTCTCTTTCTGAAAAATAAATAAGCATTAAAATTTATTTTATTTTTAAAAATATTTTTATCTTAAAAAATTTTTTTTTTGCATTCAATCTTTTTTTTTAATAGTTTATTTTCAAATTAATACCATATGTTTGCACTCATAGGTCTAACAGGAGAAACCCAACAGAGGACCATAGGGAGAGGAAGGGGGAAAGAGAGCTGGGGAGAGTGAGGGACACAAATCATGAAAGACTACTGAATACTGAAAATGAACCATGGACTGAAGGGGGAGGGGGAGGGAGAAAAGGGGGTGAT